>BKCP01005516.1:1664877-1696222 GCA_008636005.1 Striga asiatica | reverse complement strand
CATCCCTTACTGTAGCAAAAAACCTAGCCCGTCGCACGCCTCATCTCCGCCGGCCTTCTCTTCAGCCAGGGGTTTCAATCCGCCACGATGGCCTGGGCAGCAGGGCAATCTCTCCCCTCTTTGTCTTATCTCGATTCTCTTCCGGCGCCAGAGCTTCTTCCTATTGAGAATGTCTGTCGCGGGAATGCTTCGAGATTCGGCGGCGGGGTGGAGGTTGCCGGCGACGTCTGCTGAGGTTGGTGGTCGGCGCTTGGGCCATCGCCTCTCTTCCTTCTGCTCCTCGCCTGGTGTCTCTGAAGTTGGGCGTCGGCAAGGGGTCCGGCTGTTCAGAGCTTCTCCGGCTTCGGCAGCTGGGTATTGGTGGAATGGGTGGTGCGGGGTCCTGTGTGCTTTCGGATGTGGACCCGTTTAGGAGAGGGACTGAACTTGGATGTTGTGGATGTTGTCAGCTAGCTCCGTCTTGGAGAAGGGAGTTTCGTCGTCTACTTCTTGGGTGTGGTCGTACTTTCTTGGTTTCGTTGTCGGGTGTCTGGCTCGGGGGTGTTTTGGATCCTTTTACCGGTTGTTGTGGAGGGCTAATTTGCATCGTTTGTTGGTGTTCTTATTTTTGGATTTGTCTGTGTGTGTTTGTAGTGGCTTGTGTTGAGGAGGGCTTATTATCTATTTTTTTTACTATATCTTAAGTTTATGTTTAGTTTATTTTAAGTTTATTATTACTATATCTTAAGTTTATCTTTAGTTTATCTTAAGTTTATTATCTATTTTTTTTAACTATATCACTCAAAACAAATTGACAAACAAAACATATGAAAAATAAGACTTAATATAAGAAAAAAAAAGAAAAACAAACAAACAAACCATCAGTAAACATCTTCAAAATACAAAAACACAAACACCTTAAAGACAATAACCTTGTCATAGGCTTTCCACTTTTTTGTGTTTAAAGCGTTATTACCATTTCTTTGTATTAAAACTTATTATAGGTTTATAAAACATCACAAGAATTCAAACTATAAATTTAAATTTATATATAGTTTATTTTCAGTTTATTATACAAGAAAAAAACAGTTTATTATACTTGAAAAAATTATATAGGGTTTATTTTCAATTTATTTGTAGTTTACCTTAAGTTTGTTACATTATTTCTGTAACTTGAAACTTTTGGTTTTTCTCAAGTTTATTATCTATTCTTTTACTAAATCACAAAAAATAATTTGACAAAAAAAATAAAATAAATAAACATATACAAGATAAAACTAAATATAATGGTTTATCTTAAGTTTATTATCTATTTTTGTACAAAATCATGAAAACCAAATTGACAAAAAAACCAAAATAAAACTAAATATAAACTATAAATAAGACAAAAAAAAGAACAATTAATAATCATAATCTAACCATTAATAAACATCAATCTAACTCTCAAATGTTCAAAACACAAATATATGACATACCAATACACAAACCCCATTAGAACTCTTATATCGTTTCACTGCCTTAAGCATGGTCGGCCCCCTGAAGATTGAAACTCGAACATGTACCTCCCGATCAAAAATCCCTACTCAAGCAGTCCAACTCAAATGCGACTTCCTTCACACTCGGCTTACATTGACGAGCACGCTAAGCACTTCTCGGCAAGATTTTCAACTTGCATCAGCACCTCAACCTCACCACACGCCTCCAAAGGACTGTCCAAGATCCTTACCAAGTCGTCCCCTCGTCAATAGCTCCGCTAGCACCACTGCAAACGATAGACGTCACCCTGTTCTGTCTGTATCTCATGGCTCAAACAGCCCACCGAGCCCGGTGAGTTTTGCATCTCTATTCTTCCTGGACTGCTTTTTAATGTTCCTTTGTAAGTGACACTTGCACTGACTTCCCTGTAGAGCCTATTATTGCAGTCGTAATTGTTTGTGGCTGTCTGGATGTCTTGCGCGGTGATGACAGAATATCCACAAACTAGCCACAATAACAAGAATTATGAAGCCTGGATGGAAACAGAATGTTCAAACATATTTCTCCCATGTTTACATCAAGTTTATATATAGCTTATTAAGATAATAATGACAAATTTGATAACAATTCTTTTTTATTTGTTTACTGAATTCAAATGCAGCCTAAAGGGAGAATACACTCGCCAGTGGCGAGTTCCTGTGCATTGTGGATCAAACAAAGGGAAATTCAGTAACATTAGAAACAGAACAATCCAACAATTCACATATATGCAATTCACGTATCAATCAATGAAACCCCCAAAACAAAAACAAAAACAAAAAATTAAAAAAAAAAAGAAAATCAAAATTAGTTAAACCCTAGACCAGTTAACCACACATTTGGATTAAGAGAATTTAGTAAACCACACCTTTCCGACTAGTTGTTCCTGCTCCCCGACGAGTTATATGCTGAGCCTCGAGGCGGCGGACAGTGCAGACGGTGGGAAAGGGAGCCGACAAGGGAGAGGATCTCGAAACGAGGGTGACGTTGGTGGCGGTTTGATGGCGCTGAGATGCACACCCTCCGCTGGCGTCGTCGTCGAAGGTGGAGATGCTCTCCTGGACTTAGTACCGTTGGCTGCCTCCATCGCATCAGATCTTAGGGTGTTGGCACTGTCGTCGGCTGTGCGATGATGAGAGAGAGAGAGAGAGAGAGAGAGAGAGTTGAGGCAGGTTGGTGTTGATGAAAGAAAAATTAACAAAAGATGAAATTGATGTGCGATTGTATAAACTTGGTCTTATGAAAAATGGATAATTAATTAGGTTTTAAATATGAAATCAAAAACTGATAATTGAAATAAGAAAAAAGATCTCGTTAGGGCAATAAACTTTAAGTCGGTTTTATGGCAAGTAGTTTTCTCTTTCTTTTTTTTTCAATAATTGACGGGCTAGCCCGCCCATTTGTGGGCTGTTCAGGCCTGCTTCCGGGCCACGGGTTTAAGTTCATTTTAACGGCTCTACAGTAGTAGAAATTTTTCAGAAAATTTTTATGTATGCTTACCGTTGTTTAAGTAATTGCAACATTACCATTCAAGCCAATAAATTTGTGTATATACCTAAGAGATAAAAAGTAATTATATTCATGCCTAAAAACAGTTACGGGTCATGAATGATTACCGCTGGAGAAGATATTACATTTTCATGAAAAAAATACATAACTGCTACTGAAAATATACCACTATCTTTTCTACTACGTGCCTTATGCTTTCATGACCATCCAAGGAGATTTTTGTTTTCCGAGGATCACATATACCAACAAATATACCACACATATGCCAAAACATAAAAAACAGGAGGAAAAAGAAAAAAATAAAAAAACACTAAAATGTCCATCAGAATATACCAGAACATACCAGAAAGTACCACTAATATACCATAAATATAACAGAATATAAGTTAGATATACCATAATATAAGTTCAACTAATGTTTGTCCATCAGAAAGTTCATAAAAACATAATTGAGATTGTCCTTTCTTCATAAAATGTATTATGAATGATATACTACACATATACCAAACTATATTTTGTGGTGTTTCGTCGGCACCGTTTTTCTGCTTTTCTCGAGCCGAATTTGGTAGTTTCGTCTTGGCCATTGAAGAGGGTTTTTTTGAATTGAGAGAGGTGAACATGGGGCGGTGCTGGTTTTGCGCAGAGAGAGAAAAGATAGCATAGTGAGAGAGAGAATTAAGTTGGTTCCGCTTTTTTTGGTAAGTGAATAATTAATTTCAATTAATTAAAACACTTACTTTAATTTGTTTGGATAATTTTTTATGCATAATTTAGTAGATTTATAAATAAGCTTATAATAGATGTATAAGTGCAATATATATCATAACTTAAAGTAAGGGGTGCAAATTCCTCAAATTTTTATTAAATATTTTCTTGAGTAAAAATAAAAATGATGTTGTGTAGGTGACTAATGATGTAGGGAATAGGGATTAGAGTAGCCTAATTAAAACTGTTAGGCCTCTTTTACTAAAAATGATTGGGATATGTAGGGATTGGACACAATAATCCCTCCACTTGCCACATCAGATTTTGTCCACTAATTACTAGACATGATGCATACTTGTGCTTATCTAATCCTCTATTTACCATACATGATATAAATATTTAGGCAAAAAAATAATTCCAAAAGTACGCTTCCATCTATACCTTCGTTTTCAGGCCATTTGCACAGTAAATCGAGAAAAAAAACACAGAGTTCTGCCCTAAAATTCGACCCCTCGTTCGAAGCATTCGTGGAGCAAAAATTGAGGAGGTTATTACGGCCATAGAGCCGGCGATTCGTCATTTTCAGACAACTCGTAAGTATTTCTCCATTTCAATTTACTCTCCACCAATCCGAGCAATGATGAAATCTTTCGCTTCAAGACGGTGGAATTATGCAAGTTCCGTTAGGTTTGAATGAATTTCTGTTGCTTTGGGATCTTCCATTCCATCGGCTTTGGATGAGCATTTATCTTCTTTTGAACTGAGGTAGATTAACAAGATGGGAAATTTCTTTTAAAAAAAAAAATCGCAACTCCAATTTTGCAGATCTATTACATCCAACAGTGAATTCGTTGCGGATTTGTTAATCGAGATCCGTCGACCACCCCGATTAAATTGACACCTGCCACTCTAGGTAGGTTAGAATAGGGTCGAAAAAATAAAAAAATAAAAAAATAAAAAAAAAAAATACACGAAGAAGAAGAAGAAGGTGAAATTACGGGAGCTCGGGCAAACGACGACGAGCATCTGTCCAATTTTCCGACAATGATGAGTTTTATAATTCCTATTTCCGTAATTTTCATGACATTGAGGGGTAGAATAGACATTTTACAGCCTAATTTTTGGACAAAATTGGAAACAAAATATGGTATAAATTTATTCGCCCAAAATGGCCGGACAGAATTAACCTCACACGTCCGTTTAATGAGATGGGACCCACATGCCACACAATCAACACATCAACTATATCTAATCCCTAACCAACCTAGTAAAGGAATGATAAGGTTGGTTAACCAACCTTGTCCCATTCTATCACCTCTAGTAAACGAGGCCTTAGTGATTAGCGTCGTGCATGCATAACCTTACTTGTTTTGGTAAGATTATGGTTTGTGAATTAATTAATTTCTGACTAACTATAATGTAAATATATCACGTAGATTTCAACTAAGATCAACCTATCATTGAATTTTTCACCAAATTTTCCATCCAGTTTACGTTTTAGTATAATCATCAAATTTTTTACCAAACTGTCCATCGATACTTTCCATTGATTTTTTGATCATTGATCGCTAGTAGGTCACCAAATTTTTCATCAAAGTTATCTTTTAGTGCAATCATCGAATTTCCACCATTGAATTTTTCACCAAACTTTCCATCGATATTTCTATCACCAATAGGTCACCAAATTTTCCATCAAATTTTCGACCAAATTTCCCATCACCAAATTTTCGACCAAATTCACCTCTTAGTGCATTCATCAAAGTTTCCATCAAATTTTTCATCGAATTTCAACCATTGAATCTTTCCATCACTTGTTCCTATTAATTAACCGCATCTTCCAATCACTTATTTCTATTCATTTTTGTTAAAAAGTATGACCAACTAACTTAATCGTCCCGCTAAACATTTTACTTCACTTGCTAAATATTGTTTTCAAGTCACTCGGTTCAATCACCATGCCAATCTAACTCCAAGATTTGAAAAAGCCATAAATATCATCATATATCATAAATTAGATTTAATGTCCCCAGGACAAATATCAAACACTAAACAACCAACAAAAGAAAAAAAAATATCTTCAAAGAAAAAATATCAAAGTTAAAACACAACAAGAACCATCAAAGATGCACGTAAAAGTCGGCTTATCAGTTTTACATGTCCTGTGAAATTCTCATCCTCATTATTGGAGCAGAGGATAAAATAAAAGAAACACAGACAAGTCAAACAGCAACCAGCAAACTTCTCTCATTCCTCAGCAGCACTTGCAGCACTTAAATCCACATTAAGATCAAGAACCTGGAAAAAAAAATCGAAAAAACGTGCAAAGGACATTAATCAAGAGGATGCAAGATTAAATTATGAACTTCACTATCTTTCCGAATATATGATATATTAGCATCTTTCTTACCTTTCCAGTTATTTGGGTATACATATTCAGCACATCCACAACTGTCGACTCAAAGTGAGTGGTGGCATCATAACTCTGTAAAATAGAGAGTTAGGAAGGTAAATGTACTAATAATAGAGTAAATGATTATCAACACAATTATTCAGAATGCCATTTTTTAGAGAAACTTACTGTCGATATAAAGCAATTGTCCAGAGAAGGCTCGTTAACCGGTTCATATCTGTCATAAGTCTCGAAGAAAATCTCATCCACCTGTCCAAGAAGATCAATACCTGGCTTCAGTTCAGTCTCCGGGTGATCGGTCTCAGCCTCAGTCGAGACAAAGGCAATGAACTTTCCTTTGGGCGCAACATTGTGAGAATAGGAACAACAGAACAAATACCTACAGAACCCAATGAATCACGTCAAAAGTTGGGGAAATTTTTCCCGTTGCAAATCTTGAAATTCATAGTCGTGTAATTTGAAAACACTACCTGCTATCAGTAAAATAACATCAATCATAAACTGATCAGTTAAGTTAAGACCATACTGTTGCTTACAGAGTACTAAATAGAAGTTAAACTACTCTATAAAAGAAGTACAGAGGAAGTCACTTCTAGTAAGCAATCTCAAAATTCACTTCCGCACAATGTGATTGGATATGGATTTGATTAGTTTTTTTGTTAACCATAGTTAATTTTGAAAAAGGTGGTATGCTTAGTTGTTAGTGGGAATTTAAGTTTAAATTAAAATAATAAAGTTGATTTGATGTAAAAGTAGGAGAGATGATGTGCACTGATGGTTAGTTAAAATTATGTGAGTGAGTGAATAATGAATTAAAGTTTATGTGATGTGTAAGAATGATTGGTTAATATTATTTAATTATATTGATAATATTGATGATAGTAGGGTTAAGTTAAATTTGAGTTTTCATAGGTTTTTTTTAATTGAATTTATATCCAATCACACCCTAAATTGCTCATCCTACACTACAACATTGAAAGATTTACATTACAAATATTTTTAATATCTTCTAAATCATCAAGCAATATAACAATGTCAGTCAAGTTGCTTACATGTCCGATTTGCGGCCCAACTGCTTCTGAGGTAGAATAACTTGAGCTGAATGAGAATCATTGGTATTTGGAATTGGGTGGCTCATGATAGCAATAGCTCGGGCAACTTTCCCGACCTTCCTCACCTGTAACAAATATCCTGCTGTTGTTTATCTCATTTGTACGCTAAAATCCAAAAGAGAGATTTGGAACAAAGCTCCATTCATTTTATCAGAACGATAATGTGCCTGGTTTAACTAACACCATCAATGACATATACCATACATGTGTGTGTGTGTGTGTGTGTGTGTTTAAGAACATATGATTCGAATATGAGGTAGATTATAGAAGAGAGTAACATTTCAAAACGAGGAAAGAAAAAATACCTTGTTCGCAAGGTATGAAGGATCACACACCACTTTCTTGCATTTTGCTGTTTCACCTTCCGATGTAACTCCACAGACCTTGCCTTCATCATCAAACTCTACCTGAAATTTGATAACTCCATGTCAGAGCACAAACGAAACATTTACGGCAGAAGGAAAAAAAAAAGGGCAGAAAGGACACAATATAACAATTACAAAGACAACTATCAAATGCTGAGGTGAAAGCTGTGTACTCGCGCTATTTAGGACCTGTGAAGATACATATCTGAAAAGTGAAAAATTAAAGTTGACTGACAAAGAAAAAATTAACTTATAACAGTTTTCTCTCTCACAATATGCCAATTTACTCTATCAATTTGACCGTACGAGCTACATTTCCTCGCTCTTGAGCACGGTCCCCTTACAAATCAAAACCATTACCATGTGCATTTTTTCGACAAAATTACTAATACATGAACACGGTTATTGAATGATCTCAAGACATTAAGAAGAATATTCAGGTGATGAGAAATGTTTCTGCGCATACACAGACATAAAGCAAAACGACTATCAACGAACTTGCATTACATCATCATAGCTAAAACCCTTAGTTTTTTCCTCTTCCATTTTATTTTCAAACAGGGTGGAAAAGTATTATAAGGGTGTAGGTACCAAGTGTGGGGAGTGGGTGATTGTTGTATCAGGGCAAAGGAAAAAGAGGCACCAACCTTGCAATCGGGCTTATTCAACATGTAGGTACCACCATACACAGCACTAAGGCGGGCAAATGCCTGTAGGAAACAAAGGTACAATGTTAATGAGAACCTTTCACATCTATTTTTTTGGAGGGTGTAGGCAAGAGAGGGGCAAAATATTAAGTAAATCATTGAACAAACGGTTCAAATAATAATAATAATAACAATAACAATATGACAGCTGCACAGATAAGGAAGAGATGCAGACTTGAGGAAGCTCTCCAAGGCCATACAAAGGGTAGATATAAGGGGACCCTCCAGCAAAACGTGCTAAAGACTCTGCATAAAGCTATCATTCAAAAGAGCATATTAATGAGCGTGATTCACGTACGACATAATCTATAAAAAAAAAAAAAATAGACATCATGACATGAAACTTGATTTCAGAAGGCAGATAGTTACTTTCATCCTTTTAACAGTGTCCAATGCAGGTTCATTTAAGTAACGGTCATCTCGGTGAAGAGCCAACGCATGACCAATAAAATCCACAGTGTTGTCATCAAGACCATACTTCCTGTAGGGGTTTCAAAATGTTTGAGGAATTTATTAGGCTCGCAGGTAACAAACAGATCCCTCTAATATATGCATGCAAACAAAAGCCGAAGCAAAATATTTTGCTTCTTTAGGGGGTTAAAGATGGCTAAGCTCAATGGCGGGTTATGTCATCATTCTTTCTTCTAGGATGGAAAAAATTCATTACAGAGGTCGTTCTGCACATTCTAAATGAAACAAGCATGTCAATTTCTAAGAATATAACAAATTCAAGAGAACAGTACATCATGTACATAGCTGTACTTATGATTATCAACAAGGATAGGGATACTTAACTGCAAGTTCATTTCAGAAAACAGAAAGATATGTTGGCTAGCAGCACTGCATCAGATATTTCAAGTTAAAAACAAGTGTTCTTCTCCTAGTTAATTTTCCTGGCCAAGAAACATCGCCTTCAAGCAGGCATTAGCCTAAAAGCATATATGTAAAACAGTCTACCTTTTATAAAACTCAAATTCTAAATAGAAACTGAGAGCAACTATTCTTCCACAATTATGCTTAGAAGGGTGAGAACCACAAGCCCCCAACTCACAGACATGCTTATACTGATGAAATAGAACACATTTTCTAAGAGCACAAAGCAGATATAATGCATAAAATACCAGTTGTTTTGAAACATAGAAGAAGGAAAAAGTTCTACAGGACATACGAAATGAGTTCTCTAGTTGTAACTCTTGTCAAATCCATTCCTTCGTGTGTTTTAGGATCACTTTCATTGTAATCTTGGACATAAATGAAAAATTTTCGGGCACGTCGCTTTTCAAAGATTCCCATGAGAGGAGATTTGAGGGCCTCCATGTCAGTCGCAGGCACCTTGTGAATCTGGTACATAAATAAATATTTACAAGATTCTGAATATATCAATAAATTTTGTGAAACACATACCACTACGTACAATAACGCTGGAAAAGGCCGATATATCTCCAAACAAAAGTACATCGAAAACATGTGCAATACCTTTCCTTTGTTGTACACAAAGCTGCCATCAACAGCTTTGAAATACAAGTACTTTGTAACATCAGTATGAATGAGGACCCGCACAAGAGCACCGTTTGCCATAATGTACTGTGATGAATTTTAATAGCATCATCAATAGGCAACCAACAAGCGGAATTTTCTAAAGCATATACATTAGCTTAAGAATAGTAAAAACCTTAGGGACCATGTCGACATTATAATCTCTACTAGAACCCAAATGAGCTGGAGGTTGATCACTTCCTCTAAACCTCTTCCACATCTGAGTGATTTAAAACAATCTATATAAGATACAACATAAGAAAGAGTGTGATCACTGGATATCTCTTTCGAGTTAAAATGAAGGAATACCTGAACAAGATTGAGTGACGTTGACTCCCCACCATAATAGTCATTGCGATCCATATGCAGAACCTATTAAGTTAATATAACACGATGAAAATAAGGCACTGATACACAAAAGGGTGTTTTTAAAGAGCCAAGAACTAACCAGAACGAGAAAACTGAGATGGGTAACAAATCAAATATGGAGAGGTAATCAAAAATTCAAAATAGGTGAATTCACTGTACATCCTGATTTACAAAAACAATAAAAATTTGACTTCTGATTTCATACACAATTTGACTTTTACGATACCTTCTCAAAACAAACGAGCCAGATAAATCATCAAGCAAGATATATGTGGCCCAGCCACAAAATAGAAGGCTTAAAAAACTTAGATTGATAGACAGGCCAAGTTCACCTATCAAAGTTAAAGGATACAAGATCCAAAGGGGTTCCCAGCTCGATTTACAATTCAACTGACCCCGGTCAGAAACCACAACTAATACTCAACTTAAATAATTGTTAAGATGTGACATGACATTGTATAATATGTACTCTAATATCTTTTTCTTCAAAGGTCTCCAATGGGATAAAGTCCCAATACATATAATATAATATGCATCCATATCATTCTTTCCAAAAGAAACTCAGGCAATGGAATAAGCCACAGCTGGTAAGTAAAGGTAAAAATATTGTGATAGCAGATACTATTCCAAATCTGAAGCTCACAGTCCACCCAGTAAAGTTCACATGGGATTTGTTAAAAAAACAATCACTTTTAGCAGTTTCAACGCATTTCAAAGTGATTGAAACAGTGTAACAGAAAACCATTATCATAAGGCATAACATAGCAAGTTGAATAAAAATCAAGCTTACTTCAGCTGTACTCAGCTGATTTATAACAATTAGACAAACGCCAGATGATTGCCAGATCGTAAATCCATAAAACTTAGTTGATTTGGCATAAAACTGGAGAACATTCATGACCGTGCAGATCATATAGAGAAATGTAATGCTCAATCCAGCCCGACAACAAAGAACGACCAAATGATCAATTGCATAATACCAAAAACAAAACGAATCTAAGGTCAATCTACGTCATCAGCCGCTAGGCATAAACAAAGTGTCCAAAATGACCATAATCAAATAACCATTTGGATTCGCAACAACATAACAGGAATACATCATAAACCAAAAGCCATCATAAACAAAGCAGCTCAAATGATCCATAATTAAAGAACCGTTTGGACTCGCAATAACATAACAAAATCTAATAAAAAAAAAGGGAAAAAAATTTGAGCTGGGACCTTAAGACCATCGACGGATAGCAGACCACTGAGGATGCATTCCTTGAGACCCGTACCAAGAACAATCACATCGTATTCCTCATCCATCTTCGGCGAAATCAAATCAATCTAACCAAACCCAGAAAAAAATGAAAAAATTAATCCAGACAGATCAACCAGATCACTGGTAAGGGGAAAGTGATTAGCGTTTTCTCGTAGGAGTGAAGAGTTCAAGAGGTGAAAGGTCTTCTTGCACACCTGTTTATGCGCGTGATGTTTGCAAACAATTGTGTCTGTGTTCTGAATTCATATGGGAACGAAGAGCGTTTATAAAAAATTTGGTTTTTTTGTTTGGTTTGGTTAATTTTAAAAAATGTGGTATGGTTAGTGGTTAATGGTTACTGCATATATTAAAAGAATATTTATGATAAAATAATTAAAATTGACTAGTACAGAGCCCGTGCAATGCACCGGGTGCACAATTTTAAGGCTATGTATCCAGACTTATAATTATATATATGAATATAGAAAAATGTACGGGATATATATAGTATGTGGCCCGTGCGTGACACAGGATATATTTATTTGTGGAATACTATATTATAAAATACAATATTCAATAAAAGTTTTATAATACGCAAGAAAATTATACAATAAGATAGTATTCGACAACATTATGAGTTTGATTTTCCATACAATAATAATAAGATTTTTTGTAAAAAGATAAAAAGGAATTTTCAATCTACACAAACTTTAAACATTAGATGTATTTACGTAAATCAATGACTATATAGACAACTATACCCTTCAATTTAGGCTTGACATCTACTTTATTTATGGGTGACGTAAGATAAGGATTTAATTTTGACCGATTAAATCTTTATTCATAGGCTTGGCATATAAAACTGATTTGATGGGATTTTCTTAACTAAAACGATGCTATGAGATAAAACAAATACATACTTACCTTTGACTTTTCTAGCAAAGGTAAAAAAATCGGTTCTGATTTTTATCCCATAACAAATCTTTAATGTCAAGCCTATAAATACCAAAACAAATTTATAATTAATATCATTCTATTTCCAGCAAGCATTAATTACCTTTGGCTTTTCTGCCTACTATTTCTAGTAAATATGATGACTTTTTATATAAGTATAGATTTCATATAATGCAAAGACTGAGATCATAAAAAAGAATCCTAAAAATTGAAACAATATATTTGCATAATTTAAGGCCATTAAGAAATCGATCTCTAAACCAGATTTGATTTTCAGAATATGTTTTTTCATTTCGAATTCCATACAAAATGGAATTCTTTCCAACCAATAGATGTCATAGCAAATATTAACTCTTAGCTATTAGACTATTAGTACATACCGAGCAAATTGTGTACTGATTTTACAAAGTTCAAATTATTCATGTTAGGTAATTTTACATTTTATGCATGTTGAACGATGGGTTTTAAATATTGTTTCATAGAATGTAAATGTGTATTATATTATTTTTATGAGATGTTGAATTTGAAAATTAATAGAATTCTTCTTCATAGGAATTTTAAATGTAACAATATTCTTTGGTATACACTACTAATAAAATCTATATTTAAAGTTTATATATTTTTTTTTTTACCGGAAAAAATTCCTTAATTTAAGGGATCATATATCTTCAATCAGTCCACATATATATACATTCTTCACAATTTTAAATCTTTAATTTGATGAGAATTCGTATCTATGAGTGCAAAATATGGTTTAACAAATTAATTTTTTATTATTATTCCAGCCATACTTCTTTATACGATTTTTTGTGAAAATACAAAAGTTAATTCTTAATTCTAAATCAGCCGTACATTAAAAAGTACAAATTTGTTGAAATTACAAAAATAGTTTTTTATTTTAAACAGACGTAAATTTAAATCAGTTATAAAAAAGTAATATTTGTTTACCATTTAAATATTAAATCAGTCGTAATTAATGTTGTTTGTTTTAGTTACCACGATTTTCTCCAAACTAAATTAACAACTGCCATGATTTAAGGGCAACATTTAATGCTGCTCTATTTTTAGGAGACATTAAATATATTTGGCGGGAAAAACTTACTAAAAGTGTTAAATAGTTAATCTTTTAATATAATGATAGATTTGATCTAAATGTAGGAGGGAGAGAGATTTGATCTAAATGTAGAAGGGAGAGATTTGAAGTGATGGTTAGTTAAAATAATATGAGTGGATGAATAGTGAATTAAGGTTGATGTGATGTGTATGAATGATTGATTGATATTATTTAATTATATTGATAATTTTGATGATAGTGAGGTTGAGTTAAAGTTAGTTAAAATAAATGGTTGAGTTAAAATGTGGGAATTTTTTTGAAAAATTCCATAAACAAACATGCTCAAAGTCTCCGTAGAAAAAATTAGAGCATATCCAACGCTCATTGTGATAAATTACATTCTACATCTAACATATTTAGTAATGTCATAATTTTTCATCCTCCAATGCACTATATGATCACAAATGTTGTGATGATGTGGATATAATAATTAATTTCTAAGAGAAGAGAAAGAATTATTCTTACCAATTTTAAATTATTTAATTATTTAATTAATTTTCTTACTATATATTATAAAATTTTAATATTTGGTAAGTAGATAATATTGTAGTTACACTATATCGTGCATTGGAAATAATTTTTTAATTTAATAGTTGTAAACTTAACATTTTTCCTACATGTCCACAATCTATTTAATTTATTGACATTTGTCAAAATTTATTATATATGCAAGTCCATTGTGGTTAGACATGACTCTGGTCATGAGTTTATAAGTTTAGACATATCACCATTAGCGTAGAGGTCCCATAAATTCCAACAAAATTTTCTTTTCACCATCAAAATCAACAATGAGAGAGGATGTTGATCTTTGAACAATTCATCATCATACCTCTCTTTTCCTTCTTTTTCATCTTGTTCATAATCATATCCCAGAAATGGACTGTCGGTGGTCGAAAAAACTTGCCGCCATCTCCGAAAAGACTTCCAGTGATCGGAAACCTCCTCATGTTCGGGAAATCTCCTCACCGTTCGCTACAGTCTCTGTCGACGTTATGGCCACGAGCCCTTATTGCTTCATTTTGGGAGCTTACCGGTTATTCTTGTCTCGTCCGCAAAAGCTGCTCGTGAGATAATGAAAAACCAAGACTCCATTTTTTCAAACAGGCCCATATTAAGCGTGCCAGATAGGCTTATGTATGGCTCGAGGGACGTGGCTTTTACTACTTATGTTAAATAAATCTACATATTTATGATAATCCGAACCTCATTATTTTTGGATTGGAATTAAATTAAAATCTATCCAAGCTAAATAATAATGTTTTATATAAATTTAAATTATTTTGTGTAATATGGGTTTAGATGCTATCAACTCAAAATAATATATTATAATATTAAGTTATTTATTCGGGAATGTATTGTGAAAGCAAGAGAATTAAGCAATATAATAATTGTATTAATTTTTATCCGAACCAAAAGCCGAAGCATGTAATGTTACCAAGTAAACTTCCGAAACGTGCGAGCCAGCCATTTAGGCTCAACACGTTTTCAAATTATATTAAAGGTAGATGTTCCTTCATCTAGTTCGTAATTTTCCTTAATCCAATGTAATCGGGATAGACAGAAATGTAATAATTGCCAAAAATTGCTGACTGGAAAACAGAAATACACAATCCATTAAAGTAAGCTCTGTATGGGAAAACACTTCTCATTTCATCAACTTCTACAACTCAACGTCTTTGCTAGGTTCGGTTTTCAGTTTTGTGCGGTTGGTTATCACACCAAAATTGATTCGATAAAGTAAAATAATACAATTTGTTACATGGGTTGGTATTAGTAAAATAGTTGTATTGAATTTTTTCAATAATTTTCCACAGAAAATGATTTTGGGCCTTATATATGATAAAATGAAGTCTACACAGGCCCAATAGTCATAAAAGCCCAAGTCTTCTACAAAACCCTAATCACAAAACCCAAGTTTTCACCAAGCACCCCCCATTACAGACGCTGCGAATCGTAATCCAGGGGAAAATGGTGACTTACAAGGTACGCTTGATCGTGTTATTGCTTATGTGTTTATTGTGAATGTTCCTTCCTCCAATGTGTTTGTCTGGTTCGTTTGTTATGCGTGTTGTACCTTGTGCAGTTCCATCAGTACCAGGTGGTCGGAAGAGCTCTGCCGACGGAGGCGGAGGAGCACCCAAAGATCTACCGCATGAAGCTTTGGGCCACCAATGAGGTTCGCGCCAAGTCCAAATTCTGGTACTGTTTTCCATCTTCAATCCTCGTTTTTGTTTTCGGTGGATTTGGTGATGTGTTATTCAGGAGATTGTCTTGTAATATATATATATATATATATATATATATATATATATATTAGTCTGGAGATTTAGTTTCATTTTGTTCTTCCACAGATAATATCAGATTATTTTTTTTTCTTCCTTTTTTGTTAAATTGAACTCAGCATTAGTATCCCCTAATAGGGGTCTCGTGCTTTTCATGTCGTGTTGTGCCCATTGTGTCATTTGTGCACTTGTGTTGTGCTCTTGTGTTGTGTTCTTGTTTCGTGTCTTGCCCGCGTTTGCCATCCCTATCTGCTAATAGCTTGTTTATGTATTAGGATTCATTTATGTTCACTCCAAAGCAGCTGTGTTACCATAATATATATGCTAAAAGCATTCTGGCTTCTTAGATAATTCATTTGTTCCAGTAATTAATAGTACCAAAAGAATTTGTTGGACTTGGTCTGAACTTGATTGCTTTTTGACCATGGCAGGCTGGTATAACATAATTAGTTTTCAATTAATGCTGAACTATCCGTATATATTTTCAAGGAACAAATAGTGTTTGTAAAAATATATTTATTAGAAATCCGAAATACTTCAGAACTCTTTATCTTGAAATTTTCAAGATCCCTTCACTTACTGCAATTAGCAATGGTGTGAGTCAACTGCCGGTATATTGTTATCTCTATTTTTGTGAAAATTGACACGAGTTTATCATAGTATTCTGCTTCTGCTTAAAATATAATCAGTTGCATTTTGGCTTCAAGAGTTCTGTTCAAGACGAGTTTGTAAGAATTATTTGGGAAAAGCTGTTGATTTTATTTATGTTTGTCTTTGTGCTGCTAAACTGCTAATTTCACTGAGACGGTCTTCCGTTGACTTTATTGCACAAAGGTACTTCCTGAGGAAGCTTAAGAAGGTGAAGAAGAGCAACGGCCAGGTTCTCGCCATTAATGAGGTACATGCTCTCGGATGTTTTTAGAACTTCGTTTTAGTAATTCCCATTGCCAGATGATAATATTAAAGTCATATCCTCTTCCTACATGATGACACTCTTATTTGGGCCCGAGTGGTGTTACAGTTTACACCATTTTCATCAATTTTAAGTTAACCGTCGTGGCTATAGTTGCTACAAGAGAATTAGAAAAATATACTTCAATTTAGATTATACAAACCATGGATGACCATTTCTATTTACACCACACTCATCAATTTTAGTTAACTCTTGTGCTATAGTCGCTACAAGAGAAGTAGAAAAAATTATCTTTTTTATCTCTTTACAGATCTTTGAGAAAAACCCGACGACCATAAAAAACTATGGTATCTGGCTGAGGTATCAGAGTCGAACGGGCTACCATAACATGTACAAGGAATATCGTGACACGACCTTGAATGGTGCCGTTGAGCAAATGTACACCGAAATGGCTTCACGTCATAGGGTTCGCCACCATTGCATACAGATCATCAAGACTGCCACTATCCCAGCCAAGCTCTGCAAGAGGGAGAGCACAAAGCAGTTTCACGACTCGAAAATCAAGTTCCCTTTGGTTTTCAGGAAAGTGAGGCCACCTACCAGAAAGCTCAAGACCACTTACAAAGCATCTAGGCCGAACTTGTTCATGTAATATTTTCCGGAGGTGAGACTGGAATATCGGATTTTTTTTTTCTTTGGGTTTTATTTTTGAATCTCTTTGAAGGGCACTTAATGTTATTGAGAGACTAATAAGTATTGTTATCGGTTGTAGAATCATTTGTCATTATATTTTGTTTGGTGTGTGGTGTGTGGTGTGGTCATTTTAGGTATTTTTAGCCCACCATGGATTTGAAATTATGAAATGGAAGAACAATGGAAGAGTTTTTCTTGAATTGCTGAAATATTTCTTATCGAAAAGTAATGCTTTTCCTTATTCTTCTTGGTGTGAATTACCCTACGTTAACATAATATAGTGACAATAATGTTTGTTGATTTTAAAGGTGTTAGTGATGTGCAAAGTAATAAGATAGTGATTCGTGTTATTATATCAAAGTTTATATCATCCTTTATATCAATGTAGCATGATGCTTTTGGGTGTTGCCCCCTACAATTTATTTTGGAAATGTAGATGTCTTTAGCTATTAGTAGAGTTGTTAAACAAAATGAGGAGCATGTCACTTCGGTTTGGCTTGAGCTCGACTCATCAAATGATTTGAGCTCGAGCTTGTTTAAAGCTCGTTTAGTTAATGAGTCAAGTTGGGATTGGATCTTTAAGGTTCGTGAATAGGGATTTTTATGTAGTTCTTTTGTATTTTTTACTTTAAGCTTGTTAATATTAATAAATCATATGGGCCAGAGCTCGTTTAAGTCGACTCTGCTTAAGCTTGAGCTCTACTTATTTATAACTATAATAACTATTAGTATTGATTATTCCTTTTCGATATTCCAATGAAAAATTTGGAGGGTTCGACCCTATCAATGATAGCTGCAATCATCGAGTTTATACAATTATATAAATTTTTCTATTATATCAAATTTAATTATTATATTTTTATCATTCATGCATAATCTAAAAAATATCACTTTTTCTAAAAACAATGTTGTCTACACAGTCACACCCCAAGCAAGACACGAAAGTGAAGATTTTCACATAAATTACAGCTCGTAAAATTTGAACAATCATTATGCGTCAAGAAACTAGATTTCCTCAATTTAACTTTAATTTTATTAAGTCAGTTTGTCCTCATTATAAGCACGTAATATGATTAATAAACACAATGTGTTTCAATAAAATTCCAAGTTTCCAACACTAATTTCATTGTGATCACTTTTGTTGGATAATTCTAAGGAAATTTAAATGGAAATGCTTTGTTCGGTTTGGAATTGGTTTTTTTGTTGGAATTTCTATTGTATTTTGACAATTCCAATAATAATTTTTCAACAACTGAAATCATTTCCAAAATAAATAAATAAATAAATTCAACGAAAATCGCACATTCTAAGAGAAATTTCTACAACATTAAATTGTTGGAACAATTAAATTCCAACTACAATTCCTAAGGAAATTTAATTCAATCAAAAGTTATATTATTCAAATATATGTCATTGAATTCTATTGAAATATTTTTCAATTGAATTTGTAGTAGGAATTTTATACTTTTTGTTGCAATCTCATTTTAACGAAGTATAAATATTCCCGTACCAGACACATGGTATTAGAAATTATAGGAACCACCGAACCAGGTTTTGTATTTACTCTATAGTGCTCCAATTTGTGCATATATTTCTCGAGGAACAAATGAAGCACAAAGTGGGTACCACATTTTTGTATATTATATAACTTATTTAATTAGAACAATAAAATATTTTTAATTATTGATTTTAGACAGGTCATTGCTATTATTATATATATTTTGTTATATTTTATATGCTATCATTTGTGACTTTATTTTTGTACAACTGAATTAATTATATTTTCGTAATACAAACAAATATAATCATATATCAGATGCCAATATACTGTCTTCCTCATTTAACATTTTAAAATTTGACTTGTCTTCGTATGCATATTTGTACGCGTATAAGTGACTCATAGCTTATTATGTTTGTCTCTAGTAGGCTGTGATTTTAATTACAATATTATATGATTCAATTATTTTGGAAGACTTTGTCACTTGATTTTATTAAAATTATCATTTTAATACCACATATATAAAATTACTCAATTTAATATAAAACAACTCGTTTACAACATGATCATGTGCAGCATGTCAACATACATAATGCAATAATTGTACAATTTTATAAATTTGATGACCCTTGGTAATTCATGTTATTTTTATTATGACTGAAAACAAATACTGTTAATTATTATTTTAGCCATATATAATGATTAGTTAAAGAATTAAATAAAAACCTGGATGAATGCTTTATTATTTTAAGAAACAAATGAAGCACAAACATTAATTCTGTGTGGGTACTAACATTTTTATATATTATATATATAAGCTGTTCAATAACATGTATATATTATATACATGTTATTGCTATTATTATGATTTGTTATGTTTTACATGCCATCATTTATGTTTTATTTTCGTATTTTTTTTATGTGTGTTTATGTTTGTTTTTTGTGTTTAATTTATTATAATTATTCAATATGGAATTTGTATTCTCTACATATGAGAGTATATTTTTAGTAATTTTTTTTTTTTACTTTTTCTTTGTGTCATGGGTTTCTAATTATATATACTACCTTAGAGAGTAGATTTTCTTCTAAATTCAACTTAGTAGCCGATTAATCGGCCATTTCTGACTGTTATAGTAATCTATATATATATAAAAAGGTTTGATTATTTTTTAAATAGTAACTATTTCCCGCCCAAAAAATATTATTTACTAAATCTGGAAATTATTTGAACATTTTATGATAAAAGTTACAATTTAGGTAATTGCGGCTGATTTATTATGGTAATACTAATCACATATATCAGTCTCTAATATCTCAAGATACACATTGCCTAAAACACTAACTTTAAGAATACAGTTGTATCATTTGATTTGCATAGTGACTTTTTTTCTAAATTGTAGACTTTTTCATTCTATAATTATACTTAACATTTGCATATTTCTTTTCTCAAGACTATAAAAAAAATTTTAGGTATATTTATATAAATATTTTTTATTAAGATAATATATAGTTCCACTTGTATGTGTCTTTTTTAATTTGGATTGATAAATAAATTTAATTTTTATGTGTCAAGATAGTTGGAATTAATTTTAAATTTCTATATTTGATATGGATGTCAAATCGAAAATCGTATTAAAATAATTAATTTGATAAATCATATATGAAGAACGGGCTACATATAAATATGTTATTATCTTTTAAAGTATGATAAAAATAAATTATGGTAGTTAATAAATGAAATAAACGATAATAAATAATATGAGTTTCTTATGGTAAGATTTGATTTTGAGAAAGAGAACACATGACAAATATAAATGCATAATTACCAATAGGAAATAAACTATTTATGTCAAGTACCAAACATGATTTCAAAGCAATATTATTAATACAAACTAAATTACAAAGCACATCATTTTGACGTTTCAACTTCGGAAGCGTGCAAACTTGTCACTTAGACTTAGCATGTTCTGAAATTATATATAGAGTGGATAAAGAAATTAAATATGCTTAATTGCTATATATTATCAACAAAATCTATCCAAATATAATTATAGTTTTAAAAGGAACAACAAAATTGTTCTAAAATAATAAAAATGTGCAATTTCAGGTCATGGTTAATATAAATTATAATTCTATTTCTATATATATGATTAAGATAGGTAAAATACAATTTTATGTTCTCTATTTGTCTCTTTGGTAATCGAATTTGTGCATGAATATTTATATTATCTCAGTTTTACATGAATTTTTAAAACATATTACGTTTCACTTCACAAATCATTCAATCACAAAATTCAGACCTCTTAAATTTAATTTAGTATCCAAGAAAAATAAATAAATTGACACTTATTTTGATATGAATATGATGTAATTTATTACCTGTTATGTGCACCGTATGAGTTGTGTATTAATTTCAATAGATATATTTTATGTACTTTTGCACAAATTATCTTTCATATAACATTTGAAATTATTTTTATAGAGAGGAGGGGCGCATTACATATTGATTTCATATTTCTAATTTATTAATATTATTTAATAAGCATTTTTAATTTATAAATATCAATGAATATCTCTTACCCGTACATTGCACGGGATTCGTACTAGTTAGTATGTAAATAGTTGTGTTTTTAACATAAAGTCTATCATTTCATTGAAAAAAAAGCTGCAATTATCCTATCTTTCGTTTTTATGAATAGGTCATATAGTACTATTTGTAGTACATTCTTACTTGTTTTGTAATCATCGTATTATATTAGCTATTTTTTACTCGTTGATAGTATTAATTAATTGAATTAAAACAAGCAGAAGTTGTATCGTTGAACTATATGTAAGTATTTCTATCAAAACATTTTCAATTTGTAGTAGGTATTTGATATATTTTATTTTTTTAATTGCAATATCATTTAGCGAAGTATAAATATTCCCGCGTGCCAGACACATGGTATTAGAAATATAGGAACCACCGAAGCAGGTTTCGTATTTACAGAGAAATTAACAATTATTAAATATAGTTTTCATGTAACATGATTCATGTTCACATACCATAATTGCACAATATTATATCTAACTTATAGTAAACACAAAATGAGAGGCAATAATCCAATTGAGAACAAATGCTACCAATAATTCACATGTATGAAAAAAAAAAATAAAAAAAAAATTAGCCTCGTAGCTTTATGAATGTATTAAAAGCAGACAATTATATTAGAATTCAATTAGTATATAAGTGTTTCATAAATTTTAAACTCTGTAAATTCGAGAATAGTTTTGAGCAAAAAAATTGATTATAATTTATAGACATAAATACATTTGAAAAATTTATTGCATGCATCCCAATATTTTGAATTTCCCAAAAAGGACCATCATTAATTAAATTGATCCGTTTGTAAGTTTTACAAATCATTGTACTGTTATTAAATAATCCAACTAATCGATTGTTAAACTATTTCCAATGACGTTCTTACTTGAGGAACCTCCTATGAAAAAGCGACTATATTGACTAAATTTACACATTTTGTTTTAATTTTGAAATAAAACAAAAAAGAAATAAAATCATATAGGTATAGCAAGTGGCCAATTTCCTATTTTTTTCGCTATAAATAGCCCGTATGCAACTAGAGCTAATCACAACTTCTCAACACACTCACCAGCTGCCAATTAAAAGTCCAAACAAAAATGTCAACAGCTCAAATTAGTACAATTTGCATCCCACAAGTGAAGTTGTTTTCACATAAACATTATCATTCCCAAAAGCCTAACAAAATTCCATTTTTTGGCAATACTTGTGAAAATAACAAGTTGACCAAAAGATTGAGAGATAGTAGTTGGAAATTAGGGGTCAACTATAATGGCTATGCCTATTTCACATCTCCCTCACACCCTCTCGAAGCCGAATTGCCGCTAAATGCAGAATCTAGCGGCAATCGAGCAGGAATTGGGATCGACGAGTTTTTCCAAGGGAAGAATATTTTTGTTACTGGTGCCACTGGCCTTGTCGGAAAAGGTATATATATAAATAGTTAAATACATATTCTATTCGGAATTTTTTTGAATTTTTCGCTATATATAAGATGTATTATATTTATACGATGTCTTGTTACGAACAATCGTGCATGATGATATTTTTCAATATTATGTATAAAATCCATTCATATAGAATTGCATGCATGCACCGATTTATTGTTATTGTTGTTGTTATTTCAATATTCTAAATCTACATATATGATATATCCCATCATCTTTTGCAGTCTTGGTCGAAAAATTATTGAGGTCGACATCGGTACGTAAAATTTACTTACTCGTGAAGGCAAACGATAAGGAGAGCGCGCTCGATCGATTATCAAAAGATGTAATGAACTCATATTAATTAATTAAATCAGACCAACTAATCATAGTGAATTTGTAAACACAATGTTTAGTTTGTTAATTTTGTTCATCTTAGATTATCCAATCCGAACTTTTCGAATGCTTACGGAAAGAATACGGAAGCGGATTTGAAGAATTCGCACGCGAGAAGTTGGTTCCGGTCGTTGGAAATGTTTGTCAACCGAATCTCGGAATGGATGCTTATTCTTCCGGTGTTGTCATGGATGAAGTAGATGTCATAGTGGGATCTGCAGCAAGCACGACCTTACACGACAGGTTCTTGTTCGGTTCGTGTTTTTCAAGAATAATGAATAAATTTGTGTCGTAATATCTTACGTAACTCGTTTGGGTCATATACATATATATAATTATGTATAGGTACGATTCATTGATCGATGCAAATGTGAGCGCCCCACAACGGCTAATGAGGTTCGCTAAGAAATGCAAGAATCTCAAGCTTTTCGTGCACATCTCGACCGGTACGTGATCCAAAAAATGCATGCATCGAGAGTCTTTGGCTTATCGAAAAAAGTAGATTAATAACAAGTATTTTTTATATGATCAAATGTATATAGCATATGTCAATGGAAGAAAAGAAGGCATAATCTACGAGAAGCCGTTGGTTATGGGAGGAAATGGGAGAAACGAAGAAGACTTCGCGACGTCTTCATCTAATTGGGGAATAGATTTAACCGACGAGATGAACCTCGTTATGAAATCGTGCGTGGGCTCCACTGAATTCGACGCAACAAAAGAACTAAAAAGGCTTGGTCTTGAGAGGTAATAGTCCTTTTCTTTCTATGTTATCCTTTGCACAAACGCTGCCGTCAAGTTGTCTAACCGTTAGACAGTACTATACTTTTTACGAAAAATCCATATTCATATTTGTTCTATAAAATGTCATACTTCAATCAGACAATATCTTAATTTGGGACAAGTTATTGTCCATCTATAGTATATTTCTTGCTTAATTATGTGTGCATAATCTAGTTTTGTAGCTAGCTCATTGTTTAATTATAAGATCATAAACCTATATATATACAGAGCTGCATTCTACGGATGGTATAATCCATATCATTCGACTAAGGCCATGGGCGAAATGGTCCTTAACGAAATAAGAGAAAACGTGCCCGTGCTTATCATAAGACCAACCGTTATCGAGAGTAGCTACGAACAACCTTTCCCTGGGTGGATACAAGGAAATAGGTACAAATTCTACGTTTATTCAATTTTGTCGCACTTAATTACATAATTTTCTTGCATTTATTACAACCTAAGTACGGATTCATTTTTACTATAACAAGAATGTTCGATCCGGTCATTATTTCTTACGGCAAAGGACTACTTCCGGCTTATTTGGCCGATCCCAACGCACACGTGGACATTGTAAGTACACAAAATTTTCTTCATCATAAGTTAGAATAAACATTATGTAATCACTTTGCTTATGTTCCTTTTTTTATGTGAGTTATTTTACAGGTTCCAGTTGACATTGTGGCTAATACAACGCTTGCAGCTATTGCGAAACACGGAAGCATAAATAAGCCACGATTAGACGTTTACCATGTGGCGACCGACTTTGTGAATCCCCTGAAATTTTCGAATTTCTTCGAACACATCCACGAACACTTTACCGCAAACCCATTGACTTGCTCGGGAGACTTTCCGAAAATGGAGTTGTTCAATGATTTTAACGATTTCTCTAAATACGTTCGGGATGTGATATCCGAACGCACCGGATTGAAGAATGTTGCAGATGAAACAAATGGAAACGCGGTTCAAAAGATCCGAAAATTGTACAAAGCGAAGGTCGCTTATGCCGAGCAGTTGTGCAAATTGTACGAGTTCATAGGATTCTTCAAAGCCAGGTACATTTTAGCTTCAAACAACACATAAATTCGTAATTCAAATTATCGGTAGGTTTTTTGTTAGGCTGTTTAATGGTTGTTCAGTCCATACTCTTCCAACACATATATGCTTTTATGCTCAAGTGTCATATTTTGAAATATAATATAAAAAAAGTACTATATTTCATAACATAAATTTGTTTTGTAACCATTAAGCAACCTAAGTTAACTGCAACATTTGTGACTTCAAATAAGTTCAACTTTGAAGTGGAACTAAAAATGTTAGCAAAACATAAATTCATATGGTTTATTAATATAGTAAATAACATTGCGCGACATGTTTGATAGTTCAATTTTTTTGTGTTAGGTTCCACACTGGAAACACCCGGAAGTTACTAGACGAGATGTCGAAAGAGGAGCAAGATAAGTTCGAAATCGATGCAACGAAAATCGACTGGAGAAAGTACTTTGTCGACATTCATATCCCGGGCGTGAGAAAACATGTCTTGAATAACAAAATGACTATCTGAAAAACTTGTAATTGTCATGTAATTAAGCAAATAAATGAAGAAGACATTATGATTAGTATGGTAATTGATTAAGGAGGAAGAACATGTATACGTATATGTAAGTGAAGGCTACAAAGTCTTGTGTTTTTTCCTCAATTCTGTAAGTTGTAACAACACTCTAATATATAAAATTCATAATTTGTCATGCTGTTCATGAACATTATTTAGCTTAAATTTATTTTTATCATTGTCAACTGTCAATTAATTAGATACATTTGTTTTAGGAATAATTATTGTGGTGGGGATTATATAATTTAATAACAGTGTTTCTTTTTCAACATCACGTGGTGAAATATATGTATGTAGTCAACATGCATTTATGAGGTTAGACTTGACCAAAACCCAGTTCTCGGTCGGTTCATTGAGCCAGCAGTTTCCAGTTCAGAACCGACCAAGCCAGTTTAGACCTTTTTAAAATAAAAAAAAAAATGGATTGTTGGATCTCCAACCTCTAATTGATCCAACAGTCTAGATTCAATCTTTTTCGCTTATGGTTTTGGGCCTGACTCGGCGGTTCAAATTTTTTTTTTTTTTTTNATTTTTTTTTTTTTTTTGTCTAATTTGATATTTTGATTAATAAATAGTAATAATAATAACACAGTTCGTCAGGCCGATTTCAATTTGAACTGGAACCAGAACCAACAGTTTACGAAATTTAATTTTGTGTGAGCCTAAACCGGCCCAGGTATAACCACGGGCCCGTTCAAAGCCCATAGTCAACGGTTTTGACGGCACTGTTCTATGTTAGGTTTTTGTGTTAGTTTGAAGACTAATGACAACATAATGACATTTTATTATAAAATTGTGAAATATGTCCAGTAACTTAGAGCAGACATTATTTTTGCCTAAAAATTTTGTGATTGCAGAAAACATCCATTAACTAATCAAATTGTGAATATTATGCTCAAACACGTGAGTTCATGTCTTCATGAGTATCTTTTGCCACTTACAGTTAGAGGGTTGATTTTACATTTTTTTAGCAAATTTTGCGCGCTTGAAATTCATATCGGTTATTGCTAGGCATATTTTTTTGAAATTCATATCATGACTTATATTAACTATTGATCCAGAAAACATGAAGAAAAATAAAATTATTATTTTTTTTTTCTAAAACATAAAGCATCTTGAAGAACTTTTGGAAACATTTAAAGATATAAAATAATAATACTGAAATAATCTTGATAGGGAAGCACTTTGGTCCCTTAAAACAAGTGTAATATCACAGCACATTCATGCCAAGAACTTGAGAATTACAGCTTCATGCACCATTTAAACATGAGAATATTTTGTGGCTCTTAAACCTCACAAGCTGCTTAGGCTTAAAGACTTCGTCCTCCCCGGAAAAACTCCCAAAACGACCTACAAACTCCCGAGACGACCCGTGTGAGCCCGTTTTGTTATCGGTCTTCGGCTTGAAGTGATGATATTCTTCATCAACTTCTTCTTTTGTGTAGAAATCTTCGATTTTGTAGGTTTGTGCAGCTTCGGATGAGATGCATTCGTAGCTTCGTCGTTCTTGGTTCTTCTTGAGGGATTTGTAAGCCATTGGAATTAGGCCTTCCATTTTCATCTTTTTTTTTTCCTCAAATTTTTTCTTTGTTTTTTCTTCTTTTAAGTCTTTTTTGTTGAGGTTTTGGTGTTAGGAGGGGGGAAAGAGGATTTGTTTTGACTTTGGTTTTTGTATGGGTTTGGTGGGAAATTGATCTTAGTTTTTTTTGTTTTTGTACACAACTAAACCTTTTTATTGTTGGAAGGTTTTTGTTTTCTTCAAGTAAAGGTAGAATGGGATGAGTTGGAACTACCACATANTCAAAAAAAAAAAAAGCACAGAAATAGGAATAAAAAGGACGAGAACAACATGGAACTGGAAACTTTGTTAATTCACAGCACTGAAAGAAAGCCAACAAATACTAGAGATTCAACAATCATAAGTGTTATTATCATCACTACTCAGAAAACCAGCTAACTGTGTACTTTGACACTTTAAATTGATCCCAGAAATCGAGGATGAAAACAGTAAAAAGTTCATCCGCTTGCTGCACTATTTGTGCGCGCATATGCATTCAGTTTTGTATTGCTCAGGCCTACCTCAAGTTCGGTTCAAGCAAAATAAGATAGTTTTTTTCATCAGACATGAACCGAAAAATGACAATTCAATTTGAACTTCGTTTGGAAATTCAACTCGATTCCTACATGTGTTTTTCATCAGATAATGAACCTAATCAGCTATAATCCAGCTTTTGTCACAAGTCAAAGATTAAGTAAAGAGGAGAGTACTCCATAAAATCATGCAAGAATTACTGGAACTTCTCACAAAAACTGATCTCAACAAGAACAAGCCGTAAAAAATATACCAATACTCACCCAAAATCCACCACAACCAATCCCAGTCAAGTAATCATAAAAAAGTGGAGCTCTTTGTCCAAGAAGTAAAAATAGCTGCTAAGGAGTAACTATTTTTTTACCTGAAACAAGTGATTTTCACGACAGTAACTCCACTCCGAATCACTAGAAGCAGCTAAGCCACCCCCATCAGTCAAAAAAGACTCCGCAACACACACGTTAACCCCATTTGACGATGATTTTCCTTTCCCTCTGCCACAAATTTGAGGTTCATAGTCAAGAAAAACCGGACACAAGCCATTTTCCATCCTAAAACCATTGTCTTTATTATCATCCGATTCCTTTCCTTCATTGCCTTGACACAATACTCGCTTCTTTTCACTACAAAACCCATCGCCCTCCTCATCCGACAACAAGCAACAGCTATCAAATTCATCATTTTCGAGAATCTTGTCTGTAAGCCCATCTCGCCACGAAATTTTCATCCGGGACAATGCCAAAGTATCTAATGCAGTACTCGACACCCAAGAAGAAGAAACACTATTAACTGCACTTTCTCCATTCAAAGATTTAGTTTCAGCACCCCTTTCAGACCTAACAAGTCCATCGTGCTTGTCCAAGTACGAGTCCGAGTCAGAATTCGGTGTTCGGATGATATTTCCACCACTCAGAGAAGAAATTGATAGTGCAGAATAATCACCAATATCAGCACACACTAAATCATCAGATGATTTTTCACCCGAAGCACGATTGAAATCCCTATTCTCCTCATCACATGGGGATAAGACCCACCTAACCGAAGCCTCCGCAGGCAAAGGAATCGAGAAATCACACGAGCCGTTGATCAAATCACCATTTTCTTGAAAAAGGTTAGCTTTTTCAAAACCTTTAAGGCTGCCCCTTCGCCTGCACTTTCTCCTGTCGGTAACACCCGAGACCAGATGGCCGGCACCGTAACAAATGGGGGTCTTCACCTCCATTTTCGAAACCGGAATCTTAGAACGTGACTGAGTTTGGATCTCGGGAGAGAGTGATGCCTCAACAGGAGGCGTTTTTACGGCAGTGCAACTACTATCATTCTCTTGATCTACCTCATTCAAAGAAAAATTTACCATCACAGGATTTAAAGAGGATTTTGCCACGGGACTACGATTTTCACCCGAACTAGGATTGCTAGCTGTATTACCTGAAGTTGGACCATTGTTGTGCGAGTTCTTGTTCAACTTCAACTGAAATTTTGCAGGCCCCTTTTCAAATTTGTTCGATTTTTGGCTCTCAACAGGTGCAAGCTTCGATCTTCGACCATTTTTGCAAATGGGTTTAGCAATGCTTTTAAGATTTTGGCTCTGGGGTGCGTCCCTTTTGGATATTTGTGAAAAGGGTTTTCTGGGCATCTCGTTTTCTTTGGATTTGGAGAGCAGCTTTGATGAATTTGATGTTCTGTAAGAGTTCGTGCTCGGATTTTTCTGAATCTGGGCTCGTGAAGAAGATGGTGAGTTAGAGGTTTTTGAGGAGAGAGAAGATTTTTTCGAACAGAATTTTGGAGCTTGACGAGGATTGGGAGCAGCTGAGGAAGAATGCGATGAAAAGGATGAAAAATTTGAGGGTTTTTTGGTTCTGGGCTTTTGTGCAACTAGTGACCCGCCGTTGATATCTTGCAATCGGCGGCTAATAGTGTTCTGCTTCTCTTTCTTGTGCTTCGTCATTTTGCAGTCTTTCTCCATTTTTCGTTTTTTTCTGGTCTGCGCTTGAAAGGTGACTGTATTTATTCAAATGGGCAAATAATGAAGTTTACCGTTGGTTCGGAAAAAAAGTGGTGAAGGGGTCTTTTTGCTTTTTGCCCCTTTGTGCATCTTGTGTACGGCTGCAAACGAACATAGCAAAAAAATGCACAAGATCTCGAGCACAATATGGACTCAACTCGAGCCCATATTTTGCATTGTTGAGCGACTTTTCGAGTGGCTCGAGATATATATTGAATTACTTAAATATCCCTTATATATATTGCAATAGTTTAACATATGTGCTTAATGGTAATTTTATTTTTTCACTTAAAAATTTTGAGTTGAACTCTAGCCGAGCTCGAGCATTTTGATTTCGAAAAAAAATCAATCCTGCTCGATAAGGTCATGCTCGACTCGACTCGGCTCGTTTGCAATCCTAGCGCTAGATCAAAAGAATGAATTTTTATGTTATTTCTAGAGCTCTGATTCATTAAACCTCGAATTCAGCTCGTTAAGCCTTGAACTCTTTTATTAATTCGTTTTATAGATGATTCGAGCCTCCATAGATACTCGAGCTCGAATACTAAAAGTTTAAGAGTTTGAGCTCGACTCCGCTTATTTACACCATTTATATAACTTGAATTAAATCTTGCTCTATTAGTACCACATTGGTGCTTTTTCTCTTTACAATACTTTTTACCTTGTAATTTTATAGTTAGAATTGTTACATATTGCTAAATTACTCCCACCTACAAAATTGGACTTCCTTATCATTTTCATTTAGTATAAACTACAAAGAACTTTGTTATTGTTTTTTATTACTATAGAGAAATAATTCAATTTAAAATTTAGAAACTATAAATCACATATAGGATACTACAATTCTCAAATGTCATTGTCTATTGAGAAAACAAAGATTCTAGCTATATATTTCTAAAATGGTATATCTATGGTTGAGTCTATGTACCAGAATAGATGGTTCATACTTAGAGAAAGGTAAAAGTATTTATCTATAATATCATTTTAAAAATTATGATACCCCATATCAAAATATGCATCTTTATTTAAAAAACATGACTAATAGGATCAAAATTAGGGAAGCAACACTTTTTGTATTTCAATTATAGCATGCAGAAGCCTAACACACAAACCCCATTTATTATTACTTGCCACATACACACACATACAAACTGCTGCATTCACTTTTCAGTAAAAGATAACTAACTTCACAACACAAAACTTTCATATATCCTCAAACAAACCTTTGACAAACCATTTAAACAACACATGATCACTTCATAACCAAGGAGAACTAAATATTGGAGTAGCAATTGATTTAACTTGAAGATACTTGTGAAGTGCTTCCATCCCCAAGTCCTTGCCAAAGCCACTCATTTTAAACCCTCCGAGCGGCAAATCGCTATCGAACGCAAAATAACAGTTGATCCAAATCGTGCCGGCCCGTAAGGATCTTGAAACCGTGTTGGCAATGTTGAGGTTGTTCGTCATAATCCCGGCCGCCAATCCGTACTTCGTGTCGTTAGCTCTCTTGATAACCTCCTCCACGGTCCTAGTTGTCGTTTTAGAGTT
>BKCP01005516.1:1645551-1664858 GCA_008636005.1 Striga asiatica | reverse complement strand
CTTTCCGCTTTCTATTTGTATTTCTGTTTTTGGTTTTTAGTCCAACTTGTTCTCAACTGAACCTTATACTTCAATTCATAGGATACCCGTGTAATCGAAAACACTCAGTTTGTAGCATTTTCTATATATATATTCACTACACGCTTACTTGAATTTCATGATCGACATGACCGGTCCGAAGATTTCGTCTTTGGCGATGCTCATGTCATCCTTTTATACAAAAAATAAATAATTAAATAAACAAATAAATCAGATTTTTTTCGAAACTTGAAATGTGCAAACAAATGAAAAAAATAAATAAATAAATAAAAAATTGCAACATTGTGCGAATACTAAAAGCTTACGGTGACATCAGTGAATATAGTTGGCTCGATATAGTATCCTTTTCGGCCGAGAGGTTTACCGCCTGTGAGCAAGGTGGCTCCCTCCTTCTTCCCACGGTCGATGTACGAAAGTACCTTTTCGTATTGTTTCTTGTCGACCTGCTCAGAAAGATCGATCGATGTTTCATTCGAAACAAAAATAAAAAAAATAAAAAAATCGAGCTAACTTAGTAAGACCATACTTGAGGCCCTTGATTAACGTTTGGATCGAAAGGGTCACCAACGACCCACGTTTTCAACTGTTCCAACAGTCGAGCAATGAATTTGTCATATATCCCTTCTTGAACAAAAACACGCGTCCCGGCTACGCATATTTGACCCTGAAAATATTTATCAAGAAAACGGAAAAAATAAATAAATAAATAAAATGAACAATGTGGACTAGCTTAATCGCATAAAATTGGCCGAAAAAACGAACCAAACTTGATCGATTTAATACAAATTATAGGATCAAAACCAAAAAACTTCGTCGATCGACCAAACAAGACTCTAACACGAAAGAACGCTAAATTTAATTACGAGACTCATTAATTGCCTGATTAAAGAAACATGCGGTGAGGGCAAGAGGAGCGACTTTATCGATGTCCACGTCATCGAAAACGATGAAGGGAGATTTCCCGCCCAATTCGAGTGCCACGTGTTTCAGGTTGCTGGCGGCTGCCGCCTGCATTACGCGGTGTCCCGTTTCAGTCGAGCCCGTGAAACTCACCTGCAGAAGGTCGGTTCGTGCCGTTAGAAAATCGAGCATTATATATAATATATATATATATATATATATATATATATATATTCAAGAATTGAATTAATTTTTAATTACCATATCAACATCCATGTGAGAGGTGAGTGCAGAACCAACTATGGATCCATAGCCTGTCACAACATTGAAGACTCCATCTGGCACACCAGCCTGTGTAAAAATATCAAATGAAATATAAAATGTCAGGATTAAGTTATATTATGATATTATCCATAGCTAAATCAAATTAAGTGTTGATATTAAATTAGTGTGAAACCCATTTTTTTTTAAAAAAAAATCTATAGCTACCTAAATCACAAAAAATCAAAAATTGTATTTAAATTTCAAAATCGACGGACTTTAAACCGTGAATTGATGTAACATTCTACAACTAGAATTGATGGTTTGACCAATGAATCGAAACTGTTGACTACAACCAAAATCGGACCCGTAAATCATATGGCCTAATTCCGAATCGAAATCATTTTCACTTGAACCGCCTAATCCATACAAATACTTCAAAAAAATTTGAATTGGAAGTTCTAAATCGATGGCCGAGAACTCGAGATTAGGAAAAACCTAGTCCCAAACCGCAACATTCTATACGATAGGCGGGCAAACCGCGAATTTGGGCCCATTAACCGATAAACCGAGTCAGCTAGAACCAAATTCGACCTAAAAAGTGCATGACCTAATTCCGAACCAAAATTGTTTTTTGCTCGAACAGCCTAAACCGCAAGAAAAAATCTAGACTTGATTTCCGGTCATAATAACGATGATTAAAAAAATAAAAGTAAGTAAATAAGGGAAATGGACAACCTGCTTAGCCAGATGTGCATAATAAAGCGCAGAGAGTGGAGTTTGCTCAGCGGGCTTGAGAATAACGGTGCAGCCAGCAGCCAGGGCCGGGCCCACTTTCATGGCGAACATTTGGGTCGGAAAATTCCATGGGACTATGAGCCCAACAACGCCAATGGGCTCAACTAGCGTGTAGCCCTGCTTCTCGCCCGACAGTTTCAAGGTTGCCCCGTGGATTTTATCCGCTGCGCCCGCGTAGTAGCGGATAACTTCCGCGGCGTTGTGGATGAACGCGCCCTTGGTCAACGTGTACAGATTGGCGGCGTCGGCCGTGTCCAAGGCGGCTAATTGTTCATTGTGTTGGTCTATGAGGTCCGCAAATCTTAGCAATATTCGTCTTCTTTCCTGAAATAAATTAAAAGGAAAATAAAAAAATTGAGTGTAGTGTAAATGGTGCTCTTGGATTAAACGAGTTTTCCATAAGATTGTTTCGGCTCGTTATAGCTTGTTAAGGTTTGAAAAATAAAATTTTTTATGTAGATTTCTATAATTCACTTTGCTAAAGCTAAGTTTCACTTGTTAATATTGATAAATGAAGCGAGTTTAACGAGTCAAGTTCAGTTCGACTTGATAAAAGTTCAAGTATGAATAATTCCAACTCGATTTGTCTGGTTTGAACGCCTAAATATAAATTCGTCTTGGTATGAAAAATGAATGTGAATGGTAAAATCGTAATATTTGAATTTTAATAATTAGATCCAACTAATGTTTACAAATAATAGTAAATGTGTAGATGATGCAATTAACCTTTTTGTCTTATAAACTATTCATGAAGTACGAAAGTAATTCTTATAACTTATATAGCTAAATATAAGTGATAAATTTGATGAAGAACAAAACAAAAAAAGGATGAATTTAGTGTATCTGAAGTAAAAACATATTACAAATCAAATAGTTATATTGAATAATAAATATTTTTACAATGTTTAATCTTTTTTCAATTATAAAGATGAGGTGGCATTTTTCTTTATGCTATTTACATACTTTTTTCTTTTTTCTCTTCAAACATATATAGAAAGTATATCATATATGGATCTCAGCTGAGCTTTTTGGGTAGCAACAATAGTCTAAAAAATATGATGCAATTCAAGGGAGATTCAAATATCCAACTAGCTAATTAATGTACTTTTATTTTTGGATCTATTGAAAAGGTAATAATATTTATAGTATGCACATAATTAGTAGCTTGGCACTATTTCTTTTTCCCTTGGATGAGTAGTAGCATTTAAGTACTTAACCAAATATTGATGCGCAACATATATGAAGATTATTTAGATTATATTTTCAACTATAATAATTATGTTAAAAGAATTAAATATATAACTTTATAAAATCAGCCTGTCAGTTCATCATTTATCAACATGCCATTATCATATAATAATTTGCGTGTGTCCCTAAAACTACAAATTAAATTAGAATTTTAAATATTAGAAAAAGAAAAAATAATAGATGAGAAACCATTATTTATGTGCAGGGGCAAGTTGATCATCCCCCTCCAACATTAGACAGCTGCGTTGACTTATCAAAGTTGACTTATCTTTACTTGTGTGTGTAGTTTGGGAATATTCCATCAACTTGGTTTCATATTACCTTCGCGCCTCGACTCATCATATATTTTTAATAAAATTTTATAATTATATTATAAAATATCATATTTTTTATACTATATTTTAGAGTACAATCCAATAATAGATACTTATGTATGGCTAAGTTGGCTTATCTACTTATAAATATATAAAATTTTATGTATTTATATTTTTTATACTATATTTTAGAGTACAATCCAATAATAGATACTTTAGTATATATAGTTTAGTAAGGTCCATCTACTTGGTTTCATATAAATATATAATCTGAGTCGATTTATCATATATTTCTTTTAATAAAATTTTATATTTATAATAAAAAATATTATATTTTGAATTATACTATTTTTTTAGAATACGACATTTCAATTCAAAAGCATCCACATTATTGAATATCATACATATTAACACACACTTCTACAGGTGTGTATTGATTAGACGGCCGTAATACACTACCTGCAGGCTACCATTTTTGGACAGGTCCAAAGTGGATAAATTACCATTATACCCTTCATAGTGGAGTAAATTACCATTATACCCTTGAAACATATATACAGTACTTGGTACTTACAGATCCAGACAGCCTAGGCCAGGGACCGTAGTCAAACGCTTGTCGAGCTGCTTTCACAGCTAAGTCAACGTCCTCATTGGACCCTTCCGACACCTTTGCAATCACTTCCTCGTTTCTTGGATCTATGGTCTCGAAAGTTTTTCCTGGTAAAAAATAAAATTAAAAAATGCTTATATATAAGTTTAAAATTAATTATGCCCATGAATTTCTGAAGAAAAAAGGCAAGATTTTGGATAGTTATTAGATTGAAGACATATTTCTTGTTGGGATATAAAAATTGAAAAGTGAAGAGTTAGATTGAGACAATTGATGGCCACATCTAGTAAAATTTTATAATTTTAAGGTGAAGATGGTACTTTTTTTTATTGGAAGATTATATATGTGGAAATAGCACAATTTGTAGAGTTATTAATTAAGTACGATTTTTGCTGTAGATACCAATGTTTGCCACGGGGAATTTATTCTTACACATGGTTAGTGTACATATGGTTTTTTTTTTTTTAATCAACAAAATGTATACAACTAAGAATGTTATTTGAGCTGAGTTGAGTAAAGCACTTCGTGTTTGAGCTGACACATATCGGTTCATTTAAGAATATCGAGAAAGTTCAGTTCGGCTAGTTTAATAAATAAACTTAATTGGTGTTTTGAGTTTCTCTCGTTAAAACACACGAACAAACCAAACTCGATCTTTAACAAGCCGAAACAAGTTACTTGCAAACAACTCGATTCAAATAACATCTCTTATTACATACCCAAAGTCATAATGTACCCACACGGATGCCTGAAATCACAAATCTTCCGGTTTGTGAAATCGATTTTGGAAGTATGAATTTTTCCCTTAAACTCGTTTAATCAACGCAAACTTAACAAATGAGTTGTTTGCAAACACGAGTTGATCCGAGCTCGATTAGCTCATGAAAAATATTGATACATATCTAAAAATAAAAATTACTACAAGGTAGGGAAAAAAAAGATAAATAGAAATAGAGGAAAGTGCAAAGTAGTAACCTGAGATAGAGTCCACAAAATCTCCATTAATGAAAAGCTTTGTGAACTTTACTTGAGGAATGTAATTGATTAAGGATTTCTCAACTTTTCCATTGGCCATTTTCTCTCTTTCAGATGGTACAACTCAACAAAGCAAATGACACACACATATATAATGGTCAAAGCTATACACTCTTGGTTTCTTATATTTTTTATTTAATTTGGATTTTTAAATTGATATATCCTATATGCATGAAATGTTGATAGGCATTTATTATATGACCCATTCAAGAATCCCGGTGCATGTGTTGGTAATACTTTATAAATAGGCATGTGACTTGCATTTTTTAATGATTAAAATCATTGTGTGTGTATATATAAAGTAATCTTTTTGGCAGATGATATTTTTGACATGTAAATTGCCAATATTTTCATACCTGGTTATTATTGATTTTATGTACTTAATTGTGAGTATTAAATTATCATTTTGCATATAATTTTTTATATAAAGCAAAAGGCCTGCAATTTCCGAGATTTTATAGAGAAAATAGAATTGAGAAAGTAGAAACAAAAAAGTTAAAAAGGTGTATCGAGAAGGCATGTCGATATCGAAGACTTTTGAATCTTTTATTTTCGATAGTAGGCTTAATTAAAGAAAAAATGTCATATATTTATTTTTTGCAACTTCGCTTTGAAAATGTAATGCATAAACTTGGGATATTTGTTAATCTATTGAGATTGCGATGAACTTGCGCAAATACCGTGCGATGTACGGGGTACATTGTTTTAAGGTTATATACCGAGTTTTATTATTGTACTCGTGAATAAAGATAATTAAATAAATAAAATAAAAAATATTATTATATATTATTAAAAACCTCATTGTAGACAATATTTTTTGTCTTGTATGCACACCATCTTCAGCGCAAACTAATATTTTCAAGCTCTTTCAATTAGTGCACTGGAAACAACTACATACAACTGATCATGATTGAACACCGACATTTTCAAGAACATACCAACATGTTATAAAGACTGACTCTGACTCTTGTTAATCATCATGGCATAAGAAACCATTAGGAGAAATTGCCTTCGTTTAAATTTTTTTAAAAAAAACTATAAAGTCGAAAGGTGTTAGTCATTCAACGATCTGTTTAGTATAAATTTGTGGGTATGTGGTAACCGAGTTACCCGACTGGGGTCGTTCTCTAAGGAAGGCTATTCGGAGCTTTGGTTACTATTCAATTGTCCAAAATCATAAAACGAGAAAAATAAATCCTAAACTTCCTATTCAATGATTGGAGATTGATTTTAAACTAGATTAACTAAGAAAACGAGCAACGAGCAATTATACTAGAAACCCTAACTTACTAAATCGGAGAACTAAAAATCAAGAAAAAAGAGCGAAAACAAGAGAAACGAGCTCCATCTACTACACTTAATAGCTAAAGTCAAAAATTCTATGACGAAATAACCGAGCTCAATAGCAAAGTCACGATGTTTCAAGTAGAAATTCACACTTCAACCAACTCAAGCACAATAGACAAGCTCAAAAACAACGAAAACACGGAGAATAACTAAACGAGCAAACATGATCCAATAAACAAGCAAGCTCTAATCACTTCTACTAGCTAGATAGCAAAATAGGTGCACAAATCGAAATTGTAAGCCTTAAAATTAAGTACTTACGTTCCTAACGCATGTTTGGTCGAGATCGGAGTAAAAAAATATAAACTTGCATAAAAACGAAAGTTGCCGGAAAAAGTTCGCCGGAAAATACTAAGCTAGAGAGAATCTAAAGAGAAATCTAAAAAAAAAAAGACATTACCAAAAAGAGTAAAGTTGCAAATGAAATCTAGTCAAAATACAAATTAAGGGCCAAAACGTATTTATAGTCTAGCTCAAAACACATAGCAGAAACACGCACATTAAATGAAACACACTCTCGAGCTCGTCGGGACTTCCGCAGGTCACGGGCACGAGAAGGCACGGGGTCGGTGCGAGGCAGAAAGGGACTCTCGAGCTCGCGGAGCTCTTCGCGGGTCGCAGACATGCTGAAGGACCATACTCTCGATGTCGCGGGGCTGTTGGCGCGCTCGGACGTGCGGGAGAGATGCTCTCGAGCTTGCGGATCATGGTGCGAGGTCGCGAGTGCGGGTGAAGGTGCGGACGAGGTCGCGGAACTAGGGGCGTGGTCGCGAGCGTGGCTTCTTTTGCGACTTTTGATCAACATGGCTCGAAATTCTCATAATGGAAATAGCTCAGTGGCTCGAAATTTCTCGAAAATGCTTCAGAATACTTGGGAAATCTCGTCTCTCGGGACTCGGTTCGACTCTTTTCATCATCCTCGGAAATAAACCTAAAAATACCAAGAAATACGGAAAAGTACGCCGAAAACATAAAATAAAAGAAAGACATAAAAACACACGAAATACGATAAAACGGACCGGTCAACACTAAAACTAGGGGCGTAGCCAGGATTCAAACTTTACCTAGGCTATAATTATTTTACTTAAATATGACAAAATCGCAAATAGACATGTTCAAGGTTTGTAAACGAGCAGCCAAAGAGGCAGTTCGAACAACCGATCAATGGTTCGGTTGACCATTGATTGTAGTTTCTATTCTAGCAGTCCGGTTATGGATTGCAAAATGTCAGAATCGCCTAAAGGTTTGGTTGTCAGATAGAAAAAAAAAAATGAAATTTTTGGGGAGGGACTAAAAAAAAATCAAAGGTTAATGATTTCCCAAAATTCAAGTAGAGAACTGTATTTTTTTGGAAAAGACACACTTTTTAAAAAAATCGATAGTTTTTAAAGAATTTTTCAATTTTAACATTAGAATAATAATTGAAACACAATGTTTCCAATCAAAAATCAGTAGTTCAAATCGGATCGTAACAGATACTTTTTAAAGCAACATGTCAGCTTAATATATAATAATAACCTAGATATATACTTTTTAAGAACATCTANAAAGAAAAGAAAATAGGCATTAAAATCGGGTATCCATGGACTGTTATTTTGGGCTTTTCATTTGAAAGCGTATGTTTACTAATTACTAGACTGATTAGAATTGTCTATGGTGGGATTTGGCCAGACTAATTTATAAATAAATGAGAATTCTATGTATAATGTGAGTGTTTGCTTGAAATTCAGCCTGGGCTACAGCCCAGGCAACACTCCAAGTGCCTCCGCCCCTGACTAAAACGATTCTAAAACCGACTCAACTATGCAAAAGAAACACATAAAAAGAAACACAAAAACACAATAAACAGTATCAACACCTTCTCTCTTGCATTAGATTCAATCAATACTTTACATTCAAGCACACGAGTGGAGAGCTTTTTGACAACCAATATCGTACCTTACATTCAAGCACATGAGTACTAAAGTTATTATAACAAACTTCGAATATTAATGTTAATATTTGTGTTAGTATTATTATCTATATAAGAACACAAATTGCAATTAAAATAAATGAAATTCAATTCGCCTCCTCGTCGTGAAATAAGATTTCCATGTAGTTTTTATATTCAATGCGAACAATTATTCGAATTACCTTCAACATCAAACATGGTTTATCGATTCTTGAAACTTGCTTTGGCAAATTGAATTTGCACTTCATGTTGAAAGTATTGTAGTTAACTGAAAGCAAAATTAAAAAAGAATATTGAGCATATGAGTTATTACATGACTTATCTAACAATTTATAGAGTTAAAAAAATGCTTAATTGAATTAAATTCCAAAAATATTTTGATTTGAAAATATTGTAAAAGAAGACAACTTATGGTCTAATATCAATTTAATTAATTTGATAATATTATTTATTTATGTTAAATTATAATGATTTGATATTTGATATTATAATTAATTTGAAAAAAATATTTTTATATGTTAGGTTCTTCGTGTACATTACTAACATGTTTTCTTGAGTAGATGTGAGAAAAANTAAAAAAAAAAAAAAAAAAAATCGATTTATTTAGAAATAGATTTTGTTTTGTATATTGCAAAGTAGTATCTCAACACACATATGTTATTTATAAATTGGTATCTATCACATATTTGGCAAAATAAATATTTATATACAACTTTGTTATTTTGAATATCTCGAGACACATATAAAATATAAATTTGAATACTATTGTGTTAAGTATCTGTATTAGTTAGGTATCTATATATAATAAATATCCATTTCAGTAGATAAAATTTTTATTTAAAGTTCATTTCCTTATTTTTCAGAACTTTCATACAAATTGTACGCATTTTTAAAGCAGAATATTTTTAGAATTGATTATATAGGTATAGATATCGAATACTGATATGATCACTTTACACGCAATTAAATAAATTTAATTTTTGTTGCTATGGATATTTATTAGTTACGTTCTTATATATGGTTAGTTGTATTTTTACTGTTAAAAAATTATACTAAATAAACAATTTAGAAAAAAATTACAAGATACATCATAATTATTATATATAAAAAATACACAATATAGAATATATAACTCGAATTGCATAATTTAAATAACTTAAAAGTTTAATTCTTTTTAGTTGTGGACATTTATTAGTTTTTTTTTAAATATATGATTACGCAAATCAAATGATACACTTTATTCCTAATGTTAGTGTTTTAAGGAATGTGTAATTAGTATTACCATAATAAATCAGTTAAAAATTACCTAAATTGTATCTTTAAAAACCTGCAGGAATCATGTGTAAGTAATAGATTTAAAAAATAAATTTTTTATGTGATTAATATTACCTTAATAAATCAGCCGAAATTACTTAATTTGTACCTTCATAACATACCATAAAATGTTTAAATAATTTTCAGATTTAGTACACAACAATTTTTTTTTTAAGAAAATAGTTACTATTTAAAAAATAATCAAACCTTTTTATATTATATATATATATATAAATAACTTCTTTTAAACATTGGAATGGATGTGACAGTCTAGCTTATTTTTTCCTACATATTTTAAGATATACATTAAATAATAGTTTATTAAATATTCAAGTCAACATTCAGAGGAGATTCCAAGCATATGAATTATTGATTGTACTAGTCATGATTTTCAAACTTGTCTCCTAAACTCGTGATAATCTCATATATATCATTTGATCATTTGGTAATACATCATGTCAAAGACGTTACAATAAAAGGATGAAAATATAATTTTTAATGAAACTTTATATAGATCTTAAGGTTGTGAATTTACAAAGATTTTTTTTTTCGGAAAAAATATTGTTATCTCGTCCCAAACAATAAGAGATGGAAAGTGAAAAAAATAAATATATTTTTTGAGGAAGAGTGAAATATTGTTAAGGTTGTGATATAACAAATAAAATATTAACTAATAATAATTTGTAGTCAATAATTTGACTTGATAAATAACTGACTTGTGTTGGAAAATATTTAATAATCATTTCATCCTTTTCCTGCAGGCGTCTCAAATTTTATTAAATTGCTTAATTATCCGTTGACATTGATGTGACACCTTACTGGTTCATGCCATATTCAAACTTTAAGATAAATAAATAAATAAGCATTATAGTGATTGTCATTTGACTGTGGTCCGTGGACAGTTTTAATTACTATTATTATAATTTTTATTTTATTGATAAAACAAATTATTTGAGGCAGTTGCAAGTTGATATAACTTACAAAATTAGTGTTAAATACACAAAAACTTATAAACTAAATTGTTCAATTGTTACAATATCAATTAAAATTGGAAACAAAGTGCAACTTGAAAGAGGAAAGATTTAAGCCGAGCCAAGTAAATTATTTTCGTAATACAAATACGTCCCAGATAGTGATGACGGGTTTGTGCGTCTTATCCCCAAAGGGCGACCCAGAAGTTGTAGTACATTAGACTTCAGAGCTCTGGTGAACACAAGCAGAGTCGAGAATTGAACACTTTTATATGATATGATGTGTGAGACTTTCAGTAAAGTGTGAGATGCTGATGTATGTCTTGTGTGTTTTACTACATCTCTAGATAGGTCCTATTTATAGGACTTCTAGCTTAGGTAGCGAACGACATCAGTCATCTGCAACTTAACACATATAACAACTCACTTAAGGTTGCTCTAATGGGCAAAAAAATGGTCAGACCACTTTCAGATGTTAACACGCTACTATTCCACCTGAAACAGTCATGTAGAGCTAACACGTCCAGGTTTAATGTACCTGGAGAGGTCTCACATGGGTTGGGTCAAAATCCGAGTCAAAACCCAACATTTGGCCCATGTACAAAACCAGCTCAGGCCGTTCAAGTCCAACTGATCGCGCGTCGCAACGCGGCAAAATTATAATTTATATTTTTCCTCAATTAACCTCTACTAACTAGTAGTAGCGGCAAGTAAGGGTCGATCCCACGAGGAGTGTGAATCAATCGTGAATTTTCTCGTATTAACTGAATTATAAAAGCAATAAAAGAGGAGGGATTTTGAATTTAATAATTAAACTAACTAAAATCCTAATGAAGCAAATAAAATCTAAACAATGAAAATAAAAATAAAAATAAATAAATGAAAAGAACTTTCTAGTTCACGATTCCGTCTACACCCTCGACCGACTCGTCTAATCAATTTTAGTATCAAATCTCGCTATCTCATGAAATTACTAGCCCTAGGTAACGACACGGTCTGTTACCCGAATTTTTCTTTATTTTTAATTTAACCGCGAGACGCTCTACGATTAAACCTGACTTCTTGTACAGTCCAGAAAAATGTTTTCAAGATTTAATACAATCAGCCGCTTTACGAATTAGAAAAATAGGCTAGACTAAGTAGTGAACTCAACCGCGTTCGTCCACTTAGATAGGCTGTGTTATCCCCGGTAGTTACCGTCTTCCGGTAGCCACAACAATTACGGATTGAATGTCTAATTCAGCTGTAGATATGAAAAGCCTAATCTAGCTGATCAATCTAAATAAGACTCAACACATCATGGTGAATTATTCAAAATAACACAAGCAATTCCAAAAAGATATTGAATTCATCAACCATATAAGTCAATCAAAACATAGTCAATCGTAGGGTTCGACTTCCCCGGAACTAGAAATAAAAACTACTCTAACATAATAAATAAAAAGCAAAAGAGAAGAATAAAGTTATCCTTCTCGTGTGCGGGAGCGGTCTCCCTCCGCAATTGCCGAGTTCTCCCGTATGTCTGCAAGTGCTTTCTCTGTTCGCTTTTCTTTTTTTCTTTTTTGCGTGATGTTGCTGCTGCCGCTATTCTTTCAATTCTGTGCGTGATGTCTTTCTTTTCTGGCTTTGTGTAAATAAATCCTCTAATTCTCAGTTAATGGGCTGTGTGTCCTCTAAGTAAATATGTCCAAAGAAACCCAATTAATTCCAAGTGTCAAGCAATCAAATCCTAATCCCAGTTGGACTGCTACTTTTAAATAATATCAAGCCCATTCTTGCATGAATGTCCCAAGACTCCAAGTGGTTTTAAGGCCCCACTCTTCAAGTCCATCAATTATTTGCTTATACAAGCTCATATCAAAATATGTGCTTATGGGCTAAATTGACATATAGTAGAAAGGTCGATAATTTATCTCGTACACTTCCGTCCAATATTGCATCGTCCATGAAAACACTCTACTATTCTGAAAATAAATATAAAAATATCAATGTATATGAATCCATTCAAATAATAAATAAGTCAAAAAATATACATGTACGAATATACTAAGTGTATAAAAATACATTATTAATTATATGAAACATGCCCATTTTTCGACCTATCACAGTCCAATTTTTAAGAACCTTGCCCGAGCCGAGCCGACGAACGTTTTTTTTTAGAAGAAAAAGTTGAACCGTCACGTGCGTGTGTGGCTGAAGTCATCACCAACATTTGGTGCATAGATTTGTTGTTGTGACCTCTTCAACTCTCCTTATTATAATAAGGACAGTTAAACTCATTTAAGAACCAATGTGGGATATGATATTTGATCATTCAAATTCAACAATCAATGTTTTACGTGTCCATTAATGATTAACTTTAATAATTTATTTCTCGCTCATTGAAAATTAGTTTAGAGAAAAAATATACCACAAGTATCTACTCGTAATGTAAAATTTTTTCTGCACAATTTAATTCAATCCGAATTAAATATTTATCCACAAAAAAATTAGTCAAAATTGAGCCAAACCTAAGTTTTTATAACTGATTTTCCAACACAAGTTGACATGGCCAAATGGTGGTTGCGGGCGACAGTTTTAAAGGCCCTGAACCGGCCTAAAAATATATACGGTCCGGTCAGTCCATTTCACTTAAAAAAAATAAAATTAATTAATAATAATTTCATAAAAAATGGCGAACCCAAGTTCTAGTTCGTAACCAACTTGGCTATTAAAAAAATTACAAATATGTGGCCCGAAATCGGCTCAGTCAAACCACGGGCTCGGTTCGAGGCCGGTGGCCATGCCTAGTTGCAAACAACAACTCGACATATATTGGAACATTTCAATTTCCAACAGCACTTCTATTGACATCCGAACTGACAACCCCCAGATATGTCGACACGTGGCGTAGATAACATAATTACCCGACGTCGAAGACAAAACAGCCAAAAGTAAGCAGCTCGGTAGTGAAGTGAATTTCCTAAAAAGCTCATTCACTCAACCGAGAAGGAACTGATCAAGATTCCTCGTAGACCAACCTCTAGTGCTGTTAAACTAAACGAGTCTGACTCGGCTCGCTCGAGTTCGGCTCGAGTTCAAGGCCTTAACGAGCTGAGCTCGAGCTCATATAGTTAACGAGCTGAGTTCGACTCGGCTCGATAAGGCTCGAAAAGAGAATTTTTATATAATTTTTTTTATAATTCAACTCGTTAAAGCTCGAGATCGGCTCGTTAAGGCTCAAGCTCGAGGCCTCAACGAGCCGAGCTTGAGCTCGATTTTTGCCTCGTTTATTTAACGAGCCGGGCTTGACTCGACGCGACTCGACTCGTTTACAACCCTACCAACCTCGGATAACGCATTAAATGCGGATAAGACTCATATCCATCGTACTGTCGAAAAGTGATCATTAGACAGAGTCGCATGTCGTCCGTCAGATCACATTAAATGTCGACGTGCTGACATCGTGAATCGTGTCTATGGATTTTACTCTATGAATAACCCTCATTTATTGTACTAAAGGAAGAATCCAGAATTTTCTTTCTAAAAATAACTCCTAAGTTGTAATAAGCACCAGTTTATTATATACAATCATGGTCATCCGACCTCTTTCACTATTAATATTATTTTTACTTAGGTAATTTCCCTAAACCGTTGAGACGAATTTCGTACATGAAGGAGGATCCATCGTCTGTTTTGGAGCAACCTTAGCCGGTACTTACACCACAAATTCACGAATAAGATGTCTTCTGCAAGCGAAGAAGACCGAAAACATTCTGGGGCCGAAAGGAACCAGCACACAACTCCTGCCATCGACTTTACGTCCTTATTCCAACGGCAAAAAATGCCAGCTAAAAAATACCTAATCCCGACTCATCGCTAGGACAACGACCCGGTCCAGTCCCAAGAAACCTCACAATCCCAAAGCTGCCAAAGGACTGCTGAAAACACAACCTCCAAGCAGATTCTGAGCCCATGCAGAACTCCAAATCCCCATCCATGTTAGTGTTCCAACGGCTGCAAAGTCCGAAATAAAAAACCGACCCGAGAGAGAAAATCCTCAAGAGCATATCGACAAAGCAAAAAAACATCGAAGTTGCGACCTTGAAAATGAGGATTACATCTCCAAATTGTGTGACTAATTTTACAATTTTATTAAACAATAAATGATCTATAGTTTTATATAAACAAAGAAAGGAAATGTACTTTCCGTTTATTTATAAAATAATTATAACTTTATTAGTATTTAAAGACTTCTTATTTATTTGTACAAAAAAAAAAAGACTTCTTATTTATATGTTATCATACTAATTTTTTTTAATAACTTATTCTACACTCATCTCATATATATATATATATATAATAGAAACAAGGAATATTCTATCAATATAAAATATAATATAAATTTTACTGTAACTACTCATCTGAAATTAACAAATGAATCTTAATTTATCTTATATAAAAATTTGTAAAATTTTTATTTTAAAATATATATACCCCACATAGATTAAGAAATTACACTAACAAGACTAACCTAAGAAATAAGGTTTAACAATATTTCGTGTGGGTTGACTAGTGGATTTGATCAACGGATAATAATGGATAAGTGTTGATAATATATGACGTTTAACCTGCTTTAATATGGAACAATATGTGAAAAAATGTTGAAATATTGATGGAATACGAGGTCGAATTTTGGCGTACTGAGCTCGGATGCTCGCATTAAATGTTGTATTATATGAGAGAATAAATGTCTTGAGTTGGGGGAATTTTAAAATCTCTTTTACAAATGATTCTAAGACTATTTATAGTAAATAGAATTCCGCTACTATTCATTAAGTTATACATCAAACATTAAATGGAAAATACATGCATTTAATGCGACGTGGAAGCTTATGTAGCTATGGCATGTAGGTAGGCAGGCGCTTGGTGGGCTTGTCCCGTCCTTCATCATTAGCCTACAAGTATCCATTATTTTAATATTTTATGTCGACTTAGTGCGCCTACCTCGGGTCTTCATAGTTGGTCCTCATCTTTTCATATCTTAGCACTTATGGACTTGGTCTTGGACTCTGGATTATCCAACCTGGGCATCCTGCTCAGTTCTCTTTTCGGTAATCGGTTGTATTTATTTCTCAGGTCGTTTTTACTTCTTAATTGTTCGTCCTGGATAATTTCTTCGGTTCCTTCTTCATTAATCAGTCACATTTAATTCTCGGCCCACCATGCTCAGCTCGGATGTCAACAATGGGTTTGCATGTGAATACTAAAAACAATTTTTGCTAATAACTTTACTACACTGCGAGTGTAGTAAAGTGATTCAAATAAAAACCAAATCTCAATATAAGAAATGTGAGAATGCTATTTTCAGTTATGTAAAATGCTAGTTTTAATTTTTGTATGTTTCTATTTTTTAATAAAAAAATTAAAAACATCAAATATATAATAGTGTCTATACAAATGACAGCATAAGACACAGGCTATTTTACATATTTAATTTTTTTTTTTTTTTACAAAAATACGACATTAAAAATAAAATCATACGTAAGCCACATATAAACTTGATATAAACAAAAAAAATTAATGCAGTTTAAAATCAATGACAAAAATAAACGAAAAATCGACATAAATTATAAAAGTTAGTATATTTGTAATTAAAATAAACGTTTGTCAGTATGAAAATAAAATGAGAGTATTTTAAAGGTAAATGATGTAATTTTCTCAATCAACCACACATTTTGTTTAGACATTATAAGTATCATTTTTATGATCTAAGGCTCTTTAATTTCAACCAAATTTCGTTTTCTTGAAACAACTTTACAGCTCCGATGTAGGTGATATTCCAAGGAATGCGTGTAAAAATGAAATTGTTCAGTCTCGTGTAAAACAAATTGTTCTAATTAGATGCAAATGTACAAAATATGTCACCAAATTTAGCGAATCTGGCCAATAACTCCCACGACCAACTAATGAAAATCGAGCAAAATTTCAAAATATGTAACAAACCAAACAAGACCAGTTGACAATCAAGATCAATTTTGATAAATTATATTATATATCTTTATAAATCCTTGACAAAAGCTATGTAATTATTTTTTCTCAATTAAATGCTAAAGGCCATTTATAGTATTTGCAACGGCCAGGCGAGCCGGAGAACACGCCGGCACCACCACAGGCTCAGATCGGACAAACTAAACCTATAGCTATCCCACATCGGTTAATAAAAAGTTCACTCAATTCAGACAGCTCGAGGGCTCGACCGAGCCATAAACCGAGCCAGCTGCATTGACACACTGAGCACGAGACTGCTGGTTTTGGTAGCTTAGCCTCACTTTCTCCATCTTTATTCCTTTACACGGGCACTCGTTACTGCAGTCAAATTTCACGGCCACTTGTGTTGCCGACGTGCCTTGGATGTCTTGATACGTCACGTCGCTGATTTCAACTCCCGATACCTATTGGGAAAATAAAAGTATATCAAAATAAATGCAAAAATCTTCAGTCGACATGACTCTGAGTCGACTCGACTCGACTCATTTGCAGTCTGGCAGGACAAAAATGTGCACCTGTCCGGGACAATCTTTTTCGTGCGGGCAGTAGTTTTGGTCGATCACAATCGGGTTTTCCACATTACACATGACGGCGTGCCGGAAAACGACGCCGCTCACAAACCCTTTGCTCGGCCTTGCCCACGTCTTTATCCTCACGCCGTTTCGCGTGTTGTCGAATGATACGCTCTGAACCGTCACGTTATGCACGCCCAACTCGTCGTAATCCTTGCCCAAGCTCCCAATGCTACAACATTTCATATACCAATTTACTCTCAATTTGTAAAAATTGAAAATGCCGACGAACCGAACGTTCTCGAAGAAAATTAGCTCGTCGTTTGTTAGCCGAGCTGAGTTCCAAACAGAAAATGCGAGTTCGAACAGAAAATTAAACTCGTTTAATAATCGAACGAACAAGTGCTCGTTCTTATAATGATTCACCAACACTAGTTTAATACAAATTTATTCTACATTTTTAATAAAAGAATCTAAAATATAAAAATATTTTTGTTACATCCTTTTTTTTAATTTTCGAAACCAAACGAACCAGATTTCGAGTTAATCAAACCTATTAAAAAAGTTCGTTTTCATTCCTGAATTATTCGAAAGCAAGCGAATTCAAACTTTAACCAAAAAAAAATAAATTAAACGAGCGATTTTTTGCGGAAAAAATAAACAAATGAACACGAACAGACAGTGCTCGACCGTAAACGAACACGAGCTCGAAATGTCGAAGCTCAGCTCGTTCGGTTTGATTACAACACTACCGAAAATCAAAAACTTTTCATTCATTTACCTTATGCCGTGGCCGGGCCCGCATGACACGTTCTCAATCCAAAGGTCGGCGGTGCCGGGCCCGACCGACACGCAGTCGTCGCCGGTCCCGATTTTGGAGTCGGTGATGGCCACGTCAGACGAGCGTTGGACGTGTATTCCGTCGGTGTTGGGGCTGTCTCCGGGAGCCGAAATGGTCACATTTCGAAGCCTGACGTCACGGCAGCCGTTGATGACGATGTGGAATAACTGGCTGTTGATGGATGTGAGTCCGGTAATGGCCACGTTGTTGGAGTTGGAAATTCCTAGTGTCTGCATGCACATTAATGTTAAATATTAAATTATTATACCATAATAATATTTTATTTTATTGATATATATATATATATCATTTTTTTATATTGTGAAATTTGTAGATTTTACATTTAATTCATGGTTACGTCTTACGTGTTATGGACTTATGTTCACGTTTTTNATATATGAGTGATTACAGTAACCGTGACCATCCACTTCCACTGCCTCATGCAATTAGTTGCAGTGATTGGTAGCTCATCAGCAGTTACAAAATTCTACCAAATCAGATTGCAAAAAGGAAAATTATTAGATATAATTGATAAAAAAAATAAAAAGATATTGTATCAAATTCTGATAAAAATAAATGAAAAATTACAGGCATACGAAAACTGCATTTATTTGTAGTTATTATCTCCATGTATAGCAATTACAGAATTCTAACAAGTTATATTTCAAATAAATATGAAAAAAGAATGAAAATTATTGGATAAAATTGATTCAGAAAATAAAAAAAGGTATTATACCAAATTGGCACCCTAAAAAATTTTAGGGGATGAGATTTTCAATTCCAAAATTATTTTCTAGTTCATGTTTCGTTACATTGGTCTATAATAATGTCACAGTTGTTCACATGTCAATCATCTAATGTAATGAAAATGTAATTTTGGAACAAGAAATAATTTTCAAAAAATTAATGGATAAAAATAGAAAATAGCTATACCAAAGTTAGCTCCATATCTAGAAATTATAGAATTCTACCAAATTAAATCCAAATATAAAAAGAAAAAAAATAAAATAAAAGAGGAAATTTTTCTAATTAACTCTAGGCATATCACATGACCAAACCCTTCAAACCTAACAATACCACAATGACAATGAGAATCCCCCACACCTTAGCCAAATCAAGAATTCTTTTTCCAAACC
>BKCP01005516.1:1614912-1638339 GCA_008636005.1 Striga asiatica | reverse complement strand
ATATAGGTGATTGTAAACTTACTTATTTTTAAATGTCAAACAATTTGTATAAGCAAATAATCACGTCACCTAATTAATCATACAGCTATCTGAAAATCAGCTAATTCAATTGAATCAATTATTAGCAAATTCAGTAAGTGGCAAACAGAATAGTCAATTTGAATTTTCACTATAATTAGTTTCAATGATTTATAATTACAAGTTGAGTACACAATTTCTTATTATTTATTTACAAGCTATAAACCTATGAAAGATTCTTCTAAAATATTTATTTACATCAGTAAAGATTCCAAAATCTAAACCAGAAAGTAACTTGAGAAGAAGTGAAGATGCCTTCTTTGTTGACAAACTGCTTTTAAAAATGAAGCCAATATTTTGTGTAAAGGTCAAAACGGGACACACGCATATCTCTACAAAGAAATTGCAGAACATCAAATTTGCGCCAGAAATAAAGGTATATCCCATAAACAGGCAACTTGCATTTTATTTTATTTTATGATTTTTGGTGATTGGATTATTATTGCATAATATCATACAAATATGGTATAAGGCAAGCATGTTTCACAGACAATGATCCATAATTTTATCATGATTTTGAGGATAAGGGGCTTATCGATGGACCATAATTTTGTAGGGAAAAATGTACTATTTCATAGTTAATAGTTAGGTAGCAATATTGTGCATTTTTACAAGGTGAATAATTTTGTGTATCATTTGTGGCTAAGTATATGTAATTTTTTCATGTACATGTAGTGTAGTCCTTAAACCGTTGATCGGGCCCCACCGATTGAACAACTAATCCAACCNAGTCTAGGCCCAACCCAAGAACCAGTCAATCGAGCAAACGAGTCGAGCCTCGAGCATTATTTTAAGAGACTCGTAAGCTTGACGAGTCGCTCGAATTTCTATTTACATAAATAACCCCCATATAGTTTAATTATCGATAATAGAACACCGAGGCCAAATATGTCTATTTAGATTAAAAATAGTACAATTATATTTAAAATTTAGTTGTTAAAATTTCGAGCCGAACTCGAGCCATGTCGAGCATCGAGTTGAGCTCGAGCATTCATATTTTTTTCTCGAGTCGAGCAACATATTACATGGCTTGTCAAGCTTGAGTAGTGAAGAAAAAAGTTCGATTTGCGCTCAACAAGGTCCATGCTCTGCTCGATTCGACTCAATTCGTTGGCAACCCTGTTGATAGTTACTACAATTTTAATCTCGATTATTAGACCTAGTAGCCATTGCAAGATCGACGACCGAGATTTACTCAACCCAAAGGATCAACAGTCTGAGTTGGTGTACATATTTTTTTCTGAACACTTGTACCCAACATAACCTACCAGCCCAAGGCGAAAACCTGCAGGTCCAAAACTGAACTAGACATAACATGTTCTTGAACCGAAACCTTCTTGGATACAAATTTATTCAAAAAAATCCAATCAATCACTATTTTTAACTCAACGTTACTCAATCCCACTATCCTCAATATTATTAATATAATTACATAATACAATTCAATCATTCTCACACATTACATCAACTTTAATTCACTGTTCATTCACTCACATGATTTTAACTAATCATCACTTTACATTATCTCTCTCCTACTTTTACATCAAATCAACTTTAATTATTTTATTTTAATATTATTATAATATAAACTCAAAATCTCGCTAACAACTAATCATCTTTTTTTTTTTTCAAAATAAACCATATCAAACAATAAAATCTAAACAAAATCAAAACATTTTGTAACCAAGCATCCCATAGCGTCCTGGCGATTTTGTGCAATAAACCCCTCTCAATTTCGATGCAAGATTTCATAGACAGTTAGCCCATGCAATGGGTCGGGCACAGAACCTGCCGGTGGAGCCCAGTGGCCATGTTTTCAGACTAAATAAGAGATAGGCCCAACTATTCTCCACTAGTCATGTGGCAGCAGTTATATATGCCTATGGCCCTATGGGCCACATTTTGATTATTATAATATCAGTCTGTTAAATTCATTAACTGTTACATTAAAAATTTAAAACAAGTTGCACGGTGATATTCTTACTTAAAGAAAAAAACATAGAATTTTTTGTTTATAATTATTAAATTTTTTAAAAAAAATTAAAAATTATATAATTATTATTTAAAATAATATTCGCCAAAAAACTTATCTTTCTATATCACAATAATTTTACTAATTCATATTTTATAATGAATTAAATTGATAAATAAATTTTTTTAATTGATGAATATATTTATTATTTGTAAGTAATGTTGATTCAATTATTTAATTTTAACTATATTGATAAATATATATATATATATTTATATTTGTTTATATACGTAATATGAATCATTGAATCTCATTAAGAAATGAGTAATTTGATATGTGGTATATAAAAATTTGAGAATAAAAAAAAAATGATTAACTTTTAAAATAATTTATAATTTAGATTATTTAAGCATTGAAAGTCATATAGATAGAAGTTCAAATTTGACAATTGGAAGCACCAAAAATTTACATGTAGTTTAAATAACACAGAATGTTGACAAGTAGCTCGAGAATTTATTTATTTAATTTTAAAGGGATTAAAAAAAGGAAGAAAAAGAAAAAAGAGACAAAATTGCAATTTACTCTTTTGAAAGAGAAAAAACAAGTTAGGTAAAGCCTTAAGTTAAGTAACGTCTTTTTCAGTCTATCGAATAAAATATCATGCAATTTCCCTCGTTTTATTTTATCGTCTTCCTTCCATTTCAGATCCAAGATTCCATTTACCATTTTCCGGACTGATTTCAGCTATACCTCCGTTTCCATTTATGGATCATTAGAGAAGAAAACGTTGATTTGGTGTTTCATTTTTTCTTTTTTGCTCTCGATAGCGACTGTTGGGTTTACCTCTTTTGTCGGGCCCTTCATTTTCGTCGGTACTGTGCTATCCGCACAATTATTAGGTTGTTTTTTTTCTGGGTTTTCCTTCCTTTTTTGTATTGTTCCTTCGTTCTAACAGAAGATTTTGGATGAGCTCGGAGGAGCTCGAGCCCAACCCTGAATTTTTTTTCTCTTTTTCTTTTTTTTTTTTNCAATTAAATTTTCGTATTTTCTCTCCTTTTCATTTCTGATTCAATTTGAGGAGTTTTATAGCGATAGGTCGATTTCCAGCTTTTATATGGTTTTGATCTGAGACTCGCGCCGGAGAAAGAGAAGTGTATTATTGGCGGTGGGTCCCACCGGACCAGGCGAACGAGCAATGGCCGCCGAGCTGAGGCGCGGGATCTCGCGACAGCTGTCGACGGGATCGGTGACGAAGAGCGGCAACTTCAGCTTCGGGCGGCAGAACTCCATGGACCCGCGCCGCAACAACTTCCGGTTTAGCTTCGGGCGGCAGTCCTCGCTGGACCCCATCAGGCGGACACCCGTGGCTGACGACGGCGGGAGCGGCACAGGGGCCGAAGGGGATCTGGCCGTGCCGGAGAATCTCGACTCGACTATGCAGCTTCTGTTCATGGCGTGCCAGGGGGATGTCGAGGGGGTTGCAGACTTGCTCGATGAAGGGGTTGACGTTAACAGCATCGATCTTGATGGCCGGACTGCCCTTCATATTGCCGCCTGTGAGGGCCACGTGGAGGTTGTCAGGCTTTTGTTGAGCAGGAAGGCCAATATCGATGCTCGGGATCGGTGGGGTAGCACGGTTAGACTTGTGCATATGTTTTTCTTTTTTTACCGATTTTATTTCTTTTGGTTTCTTTTAATTTTCAGCTGCATTACTTGAATTTGGTGTATTACTGAATATGGTGTTGGGCAAAAATGGGGAGATGAAGGAGGTTATTTTGTTAGGATTGGTTTAAGGTATAGATGATTGGGTTATGTTATTGTGATTTATATGATTTTTGTCCTTGCATTATTTGGGTTTTCGTTTGGGGTAGCACGGTTAGACTTGTGCATATGTTNCAATTTTTAGCTGCATTACTTGAATTGGTGTGTTTCTGAATATGGTGTTGGGCAAAGTGGGGAGATGAAAGAGGTTATTTTGATAGGATTGGTTTAAGGTACTGATAATTGGGTTATTACTTAGGATTTATATGATTGTGGTCCTTGCATTCTTATTTTGGCTTGGCGTATTTGGGTTTTCGTTTTAAGTTAATCAGGTGATATACAATTGGATGCTCTTATGGTTGATCTGTGAGTGTGGGGGTATGCTAGAATGCCATATATGTGTGTTCTTTAAGATAGAGATTGATCTCCATTGACATACGAGGAAAAAACGTCCAAAAATCCGTAAATGGTGATTATATCGAGTTTTTTTATGTGCAAATTTAGTTCGCAAACATTGGTCTGATTTCTGGATCTGCAAATGTGATAAATGCTCGAAATGGGAAAAGGGAGTAAAACTGTTCTTGCACCAACATTTATGTGATATATAACCTGCAGTTCTTGAAAATTTTCAGAGAGATGCTAATAGAGAGACTGTTGTTCCTATTATCTTGCAATAAAATTAGATGAAATATACCAAGCTACCATCCTTATGGAATTTAAAGAAAAGATAGCTTTCTTACTGATATTGCTTGGGTTTTCCTTGACAGGCTGCCGCTGATGCCAAATATTATGGAAACATTGATGTTTACAATATTTTGAAGGCTCGTGGGGCCAAAGTTCCAGTAAGTACGAAATAATTGCTTTGCGTGGAAGCTTCTTTCCTCTTTGCTGGAGACTAATACTTTTATTTTTTTTTTGGTCACTCCTAGAAAATCACTAAGACTCCAATGACAGTTGCAAATCCTCGTGAAGTCCCTGAGTATGAGCTCAATCCATTGGACATTCAAATACGAAGAAGTGATGGTATCTCTAAGGTGATCCTCAATTTTCCGGCATAAAATTTGAGCATTAAATTGTTTAGCCTTTTGGCAATTGATTTCAGAAACTGTTGTTATTGAAGGAAAGGACTGCACTTTTCATCTACCTATTTGCTTTAGTAATTAGATAGTTTATAACATTTATTGCGATTTTCTGTGAACAGGGATCTTACCAAGTTGCTAAGTGGAATGGCACAAAAGTTTCGGTAAAGATACTCGACAAGGATGGCCATGCAGACACTGATTCTATGTATTATATATAGCCTCCATTGTCCGCTAATTTAATTTCTCGAACCTTTCAGTGCTTATATACTCTTCTTACTCATTATCTATATCTTTTGTGACTAATAAAACTTACTTCCCCATCGTATTTTACTACTTACATTTGAATGAACTCAGCTTTAACATCTGTTGGGATATTGATTATGAAACTTTTAAATGCACATACCGTTAATCAAATAAAATTGAATTTATTTCATTAATCATGCTTGCTTTCCATCATGTCATAGAATGAACAAAATCTGTGACCAGCAAGTTTTCTCACTTCGAAGTTCGAAGCTACAAAATAAAATATATATATAAAGAAAAAAATAAAAAAACTTAGGATTGAGCTATTTACTCTTTTAATTGTCGTTTTTTTATACTCCATGCAGAAATGTATTCCGACATGAGTTGACCTTACTAGAAAAAGTTCGGCATCCTAATGTCGTTCAATTTATTGGTGCTGTCACACAAAACATGCCTATGATGATTGTTTTGGAGTATCATTCAAGAGTAATGGCCTTTCCTTTTTTGCTCCCTCTCTTTCCTTGTGCTTACCTATAGACCTTTTATATTCTAATTCCTGTTTTTTATTCTAATATTCAGGGAGATCTTGCTAGTTACCTTCAGAAAAAGGGGCGCCTCTCCCCATCTAAAGCATTAAGATTTGCTCTTGAGATTGCCAGGTAATAAGTATTTTTTGGAATATATTTAATTTGTCTGCTCTTTCAGATGCTAGCTTTTTCCCCATTTTTTCTTATCTTTTTTCTGCTCTCCTTCTCTGTCCATTTGTCGTTTTCCTTTTCTACTCTCGTTCTTTTTCTTCTTTTGTGAGGTTACATTCTAAAAATTCCAAATGATATATTTTGTCTGCAGAGGCATGAATTATCTTCACGAATGCAAGCCTGAACCAATCATACATTGTGATTTAAAGCCAAAGTAAGGCAACTAAATGCTTTAGTTGATCATATTATCTAAAAAAAATATTATCTTTACTTATATGTAGNCTCTTTTAATAATTGCAATTTTGGTAAGGTGCCAGAAATGTTTTGCTCGATTTTGGAGGGCAGCTGAAAGTTGCAGGGTTCGGTGTTATTAGGCTGTCAATAATCTCACCCGACAAAGCAAAATTGGTGCAGCCTGAGGCAATAGATAGTTCAAGTGAGTCATTTAAGTTACTAAAAATGTTTATAACCCTTGGAGAGCTTTGCCTTATATTTTAAACTACTGTAACACAATGAAAAAGTGTTTTTATCTGTTGTATAGGTTTCTACGTGGCTCCTGAAATTTACAAAGATGAAGTATTTGACAGAAGTGTGGATGTGCACTCTTTTGGTGTTATGCTTTATGAGGTAATGCTTTTGTTCTGCGCTTTTTCGTGATAATCCTAACTGTTTGCCATTTGAAACTCGATTTTCTTTTATGTTTCTATGATTTTCCTAGTATTCCTAGTGATTCATTTTTTGTGTGACTTCTTATTACTCAACGGTAGACACATTCTATAGTTCATATATGACATTCTAGAATTAGACTTCCACGAATTTATCAAGATAGTATTTTTTTTTTAGCTGCCACAAACAAATTTCTTTCTTATCTAATTTTCTTGGAGAATTGCCATTTAGTAGTTGTGAGATATATAATACGAATAACTTCCATTTTTGTGCCGTGCTTGTTGTATTTGAGTATTTCAGATGATGGAGGGAGCACCGCCATTTTCTTCCAAGTCTCCTGAGGAAGCTGCAAAATTAATTTGTTTGGAAGAAAAGAGACCTTCATTCAAGTCAAAATCCAAATCTTTTCCCTTAGAACTAAAAGAGTAAGTTGTAATGCTTCATACTTAAAATGCATCTATTTGTTTTTGCTAAGAAAATCATAATACATGTACTTAAGATGGGTAAAATCTTTCAAGACGAATCTTGCAAGTTTTCCGTACACGTATGTCATTTATTTCTCGTTTTAGTAAGGAAAAAGCTTCAGACTTTTACCTAGTATACGAGAAGTCGGTATTACTATGTGCAGATATGTTTTACTTCTTTTTACTGCATTACCATTATTTTTTGTATTTTCCAGCTGCAATGAGGTTGCTACTTTTAATGTGCCTAGCATCATTTAAGTTCTACACGAGAACGCGTTTTGATTTTAAGGCTATGTTTGGTAATGAAATAAGCTAAATTTTAGCTTATTTGGTTAGCTTATAAGTTTCCTGTATTCAAATAAGCTTCGTTTGGTAGGACGAGTTTTTTTTTTAAAAAGCTCGAGCTTATCTCATAAGCTTTTTTGGGTAGCTTTTCAAATAAACTCGTTGACATTTTTATTTCAGTTAGCTTATCAACTAATTTTAACTAAATACTTTTATCGTATAAGTTAGCTTTTCGGCTATAAGTCATAAGCTATAAGCTATAACCAAGAGAATCACTTATCAACTAGCTTACAAGTAGTTTTACCAAACATAGTCTAAGCCATTCAAAATCACAAAATGTTGAGGATTATTTAAGACAATTATGAAATATTATTTTCTGCATAATTAAACTTTGGCGTGTATCACAGGTTAATCGAGGAATGCTGGCATCCGGATTGTGTTGTGAGGCCCACATTCTCTGAGATCATCATTCGACTCGATAAAATCGTCATGAATTGTTCTAAACAAGGATGGTGGAAAGACACTTTCAAACTCCCATGGTTTGCTCACGCGCTATCTTTTTTTCTTTCGTTTTTTTACATGCTAATTTCATTCACTGTCAAGATGTGATTATTATTAAAAAAAAAAAAAAAGTAACTACTAATGATACACGAACAAAATTAAGACTCGTTTTTTGACTAACTATTAATCGGAAAAAAAAATGGATGCAATTTTTCGACTAACTATTAATCGATCACTGTAAAGAGGATGAAGGGAGGTAAAGCAATGGGCCCTGATGGTATCTCCATTGAGGTGTGTAGATGCTTGGGCGCCAGAGCGTTAGCATGGCTAACTAAACTTTTTAACCTCATTTTCCGGTCAAACAAGATGCCTGATGAATGGAGGAGATGTACTTTAGTACCGATCTTCAAGAACAAGGGAGATGTTCAAAGTTGTGGTAACTACCGTGGGATTAAGTTGATGAGCCATACGATGAAGCTCTGGGAGAGGGTTATCGAGCATCGCCTACAACGAGTGACGAGTGTGACCCAAAACCAATTTGGGTTCATGCCTGGAAGGTCAACCATGGAGGCGATTTTTCCTAATACGTCAGTTGACGGAGAGATATAGGGACCAAAAGAAGGACTTGCACATGGTCTTTATCGACCTTGAGAAGGCTTATGACAGAGTACCGAGAAATGTCATGTGGTGGGCCTTAAAAAAGTATAAAGTCCCATCTAAGTACATTACCCTCATCAAGGATATGTACAAGGATGCGATGACGTGTGTTCGAACATGTGGGGGCGACACCAGCGACTTCCCAATTAAAATAGGACTACACCAGGGGTCAGCATTGAGCCCTTATCTATTTGCCTTGGTGATGGATGAGGTCACAAGGGACATACAAGGTGATACCCCTTGGTGTATGCTCTTTGCTGATAATGTGGTGCTAGTTGACGAGAGTAGAGCAGGGGTAAATAGGAAGTTGGAGCTATGGAAGGACGCGTTAGAGTCGAAAGGCTTCAGACTTAGTAGGACGAAGACTGAGTACATGACGTGCGCTTTCAGCATGGCTTCACATGATGATGGTGACGTTACCCTTGACGGGCAAGTGGTGGCCAAGAAGGAGACTTTCCGGTATTTGGGATCGATGCTACAAAAGGATGGCGGCATTGATGCTGATGTTTAGACATGTCAAAACGGGCTGACGGGGCGGGCCGGCCCGCAACCCGCCAAAACCCGCTGTTTGGCGGGGCGGGGCGGGCCTTCAAATGGCCAGCCCGGCCCACCCCTCCACGGGCCGCGGGCTAGGCGGGCTGGCCCGCCACAATATATATAAAAAAAAAAATTGGGCCTGGAGAGCTCCGCCACGTTTTATTCTCTCTTAGTCTTAGCCCACTTTTTTTCATTTCCCTTCTCTCTCTTCTATCTTCCTCCCCAAGTCCCCATTTTCATTTTTCTCCGCAGCCCTTTTCTCTTCTTTTACTTTCTCTCTCATCCTCTTCTCTCTTTTTTTTTCCCTTCATTTCCCACCCCGCACTCTTGCAGCCCCTTTTTTCTCACTCATTTCCTGATTCCAGAAAAAAAAAATATGAAGTTTATGTCTATGTTTTGGTTATCAAAATCGTCTCAACTGCCGGATCCGGCCGAGTACGGCGGCAACGGAGAGTGGAGGACGGCGACAAGCAACGGGCTTGGACGCCATTAATGGCGGATGAATTAAAAAGGAAAAAAAAAACTTCGACATAGTTGAAAAGTTGGAATTTTTTAAATTGGCGGGCTGGCCCGCGGCCCGCCGGGCTCGACCCGCCAAAACCCGCGGGCCAGCCCGCTTAGGCCCGCTCTTTGGCGGGCCTGTAAAACTGCAGCCCAACCCACCTATTAGGCGGGGCGGGGCGGGCCGGCCCGCGGGCTCAGGCCCGTTTTGACAAGTCTACTGATGTTAGGCATAGAATTGCAGCCGGTTGGTTGAAATGGCGTCAGGCGTCGGGCGTTCTCTGTGATAAGAGGGTGCCACAAAAGCTAAAAGGTAAGTTTAGGACGGCGATCTGCCCGGCGATGCTATATCGGTGTTGAATGTTGGCCTACAAAAAGGCAACATGTCCAACAACTAAGTGTAGCAGAGATGCGTATGTTGCGTTGGTTCTGCGGGCACACAAGACGGGATAGAATCCGGAATGAGGATATTCGAGATAGGGTCGGGGTGGCTTCAATTGAGGAGAAATTGGTTCAACATCGGCTGAGGTGGTTCGGACATGTCCAACGGAGGCCTCCTGATGCACCGGTGCGTAAGGGAGTTCTACAGCGGGTCGAGGATGTTAAGAGAGGTAGAGGTCGGCCTAAACTCACTTGGGAAGAGTCGGTTAAGAGAGACCTTAAAGATTGGAATATTTCCAAGGATTTAGCGGTGGATAGGAGCGCTTGGAGGCTCGCTATCAACGTGCCAGAACCGTGACTTTTGCTCTTTTCTCTCTCTCTCTCGTTTTTTTTTTTTCGATCTCTTCCTTTCGGTTCGAGTCTTTTTGTGTTATTCTTGAGTTTCATCTCTAGCCTACCCCGACTTGCTTGGGACTAAAAGCTATGTTGTTTGTTTGTTTGTTATTAATCGATCACTGTTTTGTATGCAGGAAATGAGGGATATGCAACCGGACAATGTGAATATATACATCGATATATCTCCATTATGAAAAGAATAAGTCCATCGACCGAGCTCGGGTGAAGAATAACGGGAGATGATGGACTATTATTGTAAGCTGTCATGTTGTAAACTTGTAATATTATCTAATCTACGGAGGATATTTTGGAGGGAGAAAGCTTTGAGAGAGATGAAAAGAAATAACAAATAAGATGTACATTGTTTATGTTACGAATCCATTTCCATAAGAAGGTTGTTTTTCTGGAAAGGTGCATTGTAAATCTAAAGTTGTAACAATATACTTTTAAAAATCAAATGGCAAATTTGCAATGCAATCCTATCTGGGCTATTTATCTTTAATGGGCAAGTAAGTTTAGCCAAACATGCTAATGGACTTCTGGATTTTCTAACCAAGTGAAGTTGATCAAAATACTTTAATTTATCATTTGGAGTTGCAACTATATATATGACCACCGGCTGATGAACACCGGTTGTGACCTGCTAACAATGGAATTGCAACCCGACATTGAGGTTCAAAACCGCGATCGTAACACATGAAAAAATGGATAATCTTTCGGTTCATCTTTTTTTTTTAAAAAAAAAAAGAACAAGTGATTCATCGCTAATTATAATTTTATCTCATATTCATTCATAGGAAAAATTGTATATGAGAAACTGCTTCACCTGATTTCCTACAATTGGAGCAAGACCTTGTTACAAGAAATTTTATAATCGCAATATTGAATATTGATAAATGACTTGAACAAAGAACCGATGAAATAACAAGACATTATTAACAATAAATTTTATAATCGTATTGAATATTGATAAATGGAACAAACCTAAAACGACTCGATTCATTTACAGTTTTCTATATGATACATGTAACAAACCTAAAACGACTCGATTCATTTACAGTTTTCTATACGGTAAAAGATGAAGTAAAAGTGTAATGGAATTTAAACTGTTAATTGTCCTACAATTTTTTATTAAACGGGTTTTCACTTTCAAGTGCCTCTACAATTTTCTATTAAACGGTTTTCACTTTCAAACACAAAAAGACAAGTGTGGAATACTGGGCATATTCATATTTTGTTTTGTTTTTTTATTTTTATATATTTTAGTTTAATGTTATAAAATAAATTAAATTTACTATGAAATAAATTAAATACTGTAAAAATATATTTTATTAAACTATTCTATAATCAACCTAATACATACTTTAACTAAAACAATTATTTATAATAAATGGTTCGACAAATCATATGGCTATGAATCAAAGAAGAAATTTATTTTCTCTGGCTTAAAATATAAATTAAAAATTTTCCACAATCTTAGTGAATGTATTCATAAATACTTAGAGACATGTTTTAGTAAATTCATACAAATAATTTTGTATTTATTTATATTTGTATTAGCTTATATAATGATAATTTAAATAGTTAAATGTGTAAAATAATATATCTAATGAAGTTATAGTTTTCCATTAAAATAATTTAAAACAACGAGGATAAAAGAAAAATATTCAGAGTAAAATATAGTGCGAATTTGAATAGCAAAAAATCAAAAACTAAAAATTTCCAAAAGTCCAAACTGAACCACATCGTTATGGAAAAAAAAAACGAATCAAAACTGCACCAAAATTTTTGGTTTCGGTACGGTTTGGTTAACTGCAAGTAAAAAAAAATGTAAGAGCAAAAGAAAAAGTTTTCAAAAAAAAAAATTAACCAAACTAAAATTTGTTTGTGTAATATATATACCTATAATATAACATAAACTTTATAAGGTGCTAAATCACACAAAATTTTTGCGATTTTTTTAAATCTTAACCACATTATAAACCATAATCTTAAAATATTGAACCGCACCACATCTCACCGAATATATCGATTCGGCTCAGTCTTTCGATTTGGAATTTTAGACTCATAAAGTCATAATTTGCTCACCCTATCTAGAGATGGCCTAATACTGTATTGACCAATTCTAACTCCCACTACACCCTCGCACACCTGATCCCAACCCAAACTCTTTCTTTTTGGCCGCGTTCTTTCTTTCTCCCCACTCTAAAACCTCTCCCAAAACCCTGTAACCCAAACACCAAGATAGCCCAACAGCTAGCAATATATACAGCCTATTACAAAATTCATATGTATATATATGTTTATGAGCATATATAGATTCAATCAGCATTTCACTTTTGTTGATCGATTCGGCGTCGCCACCGTTTTCGACTGTATGTCCTCTCTTAAGTGTTCTGATTTCTATATGTGTTGTCGAGTTTCTTGAAAAATTCCAGTCGGAGTGTGAATTTGGGGTTTCTTGTGATGCGAGCGAACGAGTGTTTTTAAGATCGTTGGTGTTAATATTATCGCAGGGTGTTGGTTATGGAATAGGTTGATCGGTTTTATCTTTTTGACATTTTTTTGTTGAAATTCAATTTATGGTGTTTTCTGTTTCATTATGTTGAGATATATCGTTTGTGGTCTCTCTGTTTGTATGGACACAAATGATTCTGTGACCCGTGTTGCCATAATAAGGTCAGCTGCTGGGCAGGATTGGAAACAATGATACTTAATGAATGGTGAAGTATGTAGTTTTTTGAAAAGGAAGAATTTATTGAATGATGTTTTTTCGTAATGTTGAAACATGAGAAAAGAAAATATGGATGGCAGGTGTATATAAACAGGCTTTTAGAAAGATTGGATGATAGGCATGTATAAGATAGCTAAGGGATTTGTTAGTGAATCTGGTTAGTTACTTAAAGTGGGGCACCAGACATGATGTTAATTGTTATATCACTTAGTATAGCTCTATGGTTTCCTTATATCTCAATCAGCACAGGTCTTTCAATGTCCTTGCTCGTACTTATTGTTATACAATATCGTTAATGATGGGCCGAAATGAAATTATTGCGTTATATTTCATGTATTTGGTTTGGTTGGACCAATTTTCTGACAAATGGCTGACAGCTGACTTTCTGTAGAGTCTAGTTTCTGCTCTCTTTCTCACCATGGCTGTTTAATATATGTTATATGAAGTATAGGAGTGGGTATGTAATATATTATTGCAGTTTACCGGTGATTTTTCTATCTAGATTAGTTGGTCCAGGAAGTGTGACTTTGATTTTCTTTGTGCAGAGAAGAAAACTTGGCGATGGCTTCTCGTCCAATTTTGCGGAGGAGAAAGATTTTTTCTGAGTACTTGAATTCCCATGTTCTTTCGGTTCAAAGTTTCCAAAGCTTGTGCAGGGGGCAACCATTTCAGTCCCTCGATTCTCGTTCTTATACCACCTCCATCACAGGCCCTGTCACCCAAAATACAAATGAATTGAGAGAGAGTGATCAAACTTCCGATCCGAGCAATAAATCTCTGGATGTCACAACCATAGGAATCTTTAGGCCTAAACCTACTGGAATTACACCATTCATATATGGAAATGCCAGGTCAGATTTTCATTGTCTGATGGGTGTCAGGTTTATGTCACAACAAAGATGTTTCGCTTCCACAGCAACTGCAAAGAAGCCTAATTTGGGGAATGAAGACGAGGATAACGACGAAATGGAAGCGAAAAAGAGAAAGGAAGCTTCCCCAGAAGAATGTGATCAAGCTGTTGTTGGACTGAGTACTGCAAAGGCCAAAGCAAAAGCCAAAAAACTGCAAGAATCCAAAAGCTTCTATACTCCAGTTTTGAAGAAGATATGGGCCACATTTCTTGGTATTGGTCCAGCTTTAAGAGCAGTGGCTTCAATGAGCAGGTCTGTATTTCTTTTTTTTTTATATATACATTAATTGTGCATCATCACATCTCTATTGAGCCGAGCCAATCATCAAATAATAAATTTTAATATATTCAGAAATATTTTTAATATAAATAAATACATATTTAAATTTAATAGATATCTATAAGTTATTGGATATTGTCTATAGTCATCGTTTGTACCGTCAAAGCTCATTTTTTTTCCTTGATATAGGTGGGAGGAGATTTTTTTTATTTTCAAAATCTAATGATATCTAGAAAACTTGGAAAACTAAATGATTTGTTCTTTATGGTTGGTTTTTTCTGGACTTGCAGGGCAGATTGGGCCAAGAAACTCGTCCATTGGAAGAATGAATTTGTGTCTACATTACAGCATTACTGGTTGGGTAGTAAGCTTTTGTGGGCTGATGTGAGAATCAGTTCGAGATTATTGCTGAAACTTGCCGGAGGGAAGAGTCTCTCCAGAAGAGAGAGGCAACAGCTCACAAGAACTACTGCTGATGTTTTTAGGCTTGTTCCATTTGCTGTTTTTATCATAGTTCCATTCATGGAATTTCTGTTGCCTGTGTTTTTGAAGCTCTTTCCCAACATGCTGCCATCAACCTTCCAGGACAAGATGAAAGAACAGGTAAAATGCATTTCAAAGTTGATTGGGTTTTATATGGGTGGATATATTGAGTAACTTTGTCTATCCTTTCAATGTGCTTTTCACTTTGTTCACACTTCAAAGCAGCCAATGTTATTGGCTGTCCCACTGGATTCTTGTTATGCACTCTTATTGAAGTAACTTCTAGATAAGTCATATTATTAAATATCAAGGTAGCTGATACTGAGTGTTTTACTTAAAATGTCTTTTTTTTAAATAAACAAATACTGTGCTCTGTTTATCTTTTACAACTAGGATGCCAATGTTATTGCATGCTTCTTCTCCATTTGTTTTCTGAAACATCTGTAGTTTTCCTTTTCTCTTGATTGCTTATATCTTCTAGCTCTCCCCAGTTGGAATGTTATTTTACTGCAAGTGTTATTGTAGGAAGCATTAAAACGGAGGTTGCACGCCAAGATAGAATATGCAAAGTTTCTCCAAGAGACTGTCAAAGAAATGGCAAAAGAGGTGCAAAATTCACGGAGTGGAGAAACTAAGAAGACAGCTGAGGACCTTGATGAATTTCTGAATAAGGTCTGTGCAATTTCAGCATTATACCAATGGAAAGGTCGTTCATAAGAAGTGTATCTTATATAAGATGATCTGTTCAATACAGGTCAGAAGTGGTGCCCGTGTCGCAAACGAGGAAATTTTGGGATTTGCTAAGCTGTTCAATGATGAACTCACACTAGATAATATTAGCAGGTTTGTATGTAATTTTGTGGTTGTAGTTATATCAAGTTCCTTGTAATTGTAATACATTATCAATTTTATTATTATTATTTGATATGGTGTTTCAAATTTATGTTATTAACAGACCACGCCTTGTAAATATGTGCAAGTACATGGGTATCAGCTCTATTGGAACAGATGCTTATTTGCGTTATATGCTACGGAAGAGATTGCAGAGGTATGCCATTTCACATTCTGTGTGAAGGCGTGTATTAGTTTGCTGGAAAATGGTGGTTTCTGTTTATAAAGTGCAACTATTAGTTTGCTGGCAAATTAATATCACTAAGACAACTCTATTGGAAATGATTAAGGGAGGAAAGCAAGTATTATGGATCTTTATTTTCATGATTTGCTTAGAACTTGTTGATATAAAGTTGGTCAAGCAGGATGAAATTAATTCTTTAAGAACATCTCTTAATTTCTTTTTCATTTGATAGTTCTAATCTAACAGGTGCATATAACACTGATATTCCTGTGTTCCTCTAATTTTCACAATATAATCCATTATCTTTTGTTATAGAAACTAACACAATTTATAGGTTTTAGCGAACTTTTTTTTTTTTTTNCCTTATTTGCATGTTTAATTGGGGTCAATTGTGTTCTTGTTTAAGGATTAAAAATGACGACAAATTGATTCAAGCTGAGGGTGTCGAATCTCTATCAGAAGCTGAACTTCGTGAAGATTGTCGTGAGAGGGGCATGCTTGGAGTGCTTTCTGTGGATGAAATGCGCCAACAGGTTTGTGTGGCCGAATATTTGTACAACTGATAGTATCATGTTTATGGTTACAATATGAGATTCCAATTGTAACCTTCCAGTTTTTTCTGTGCTTATAATCCCCTCCCTTAGCTTGATCCTTATCTATTAAAAAAGATGGAGTGTTTTGTGCATTAGAAATTTATATGCCTGGGTAAAGTTATCTTAATTAACTATTGGTCATCTTCTTCTTTCCTTGAGTTCAACTTCTCTCTCTTGCATGATTTAATTGCTAATGATGATATTATTTGCAGTTGCGAGATTGGCTAGATTTGTCACTAAATCATTCTGTTCCGTCTTCACTTCTGATCCTTTCCAGGTAACTTGATTGGTCCCCAACTTTTTTCCTCCTTTCTCATTTTGGAAATTATCATAATTGATTCTTAGATTTNTTTTTTTTTTTTTTTTTTTGGTTTCTGCAGGGCCTTTACAGTATCAGGTAAGGTGAGGCCCGAAGAAGCAGTTCAAGCTACATTATCGTCACTCCCTGATGAAGTTGTGGATACTGTGGGAATTACATCACTGCCATCTGAAGATTCTATTTCTGAAAGGAGGAGGAAGTTAGACTACCTCGAAATGCAGGAGGAACTTATCAAGGTTGATTATTTTATTTTTAATTCTTTTTTTTTTTATATTTTTTTTGTTCCCATGTAAAATTAGTTGATCTTAGTCTAGAAATGTACGCTTTATGATTTTTTCTTCCTATTTTTCACAATAGGAGGAGGAAGAGAAAGAAGAGGAAGAACTAGCGAGGAAAAAGGAATCTTCTGCTGGAATAGAAGATGATGTGGCTTTGAAAGAGATGCTCATTTCAACTGCAAAAGAAGCACAAGAACGAGCTAGAGAAAAAGCAGTGGACAAACAAGAACAGCTTTGTGAACTTAGTCGTGCATTAGCTGTTTTGGCTTCTGCTTCTGTAATAAATGAATTTCTTACTCTGAGCTTCTTCTTGGATACCTATATTGGCATTTCATATTTATTATTCCCTGAACGACCCTTTCATCTCGATTTATTCTGCAGTCAGTGAGCAGGGAGCGTGAAGAGTTCTTGAGGCTTGTCAATAAAGAGGTAAATTAACTAATCACCTGGGAATAATCTGTATATGAATGTGAATACTCAGCTTTGTAGGATACTTTTGTAAAACTCTTAAATATTATTCTTTCACTATGGTATGTTGCTTTTTGACGATTTATTTCTTTATCATATTGTGGTCTGTAGTAATTGATAGAGATTACTATTTGTTTTGTGATGATCATTAACTTGAGTAAATTCCATTTGGGGGAAATGATTTTACATAATTACACAAATATCCATTATTTTACACAGATATGTTTATGAAAAATTATTTTAATTTTTGCCTCTGTTGCGGACCAGTGAACTCATGACTCTTAATATCCGTTATTTTTTCTATGATAAAATGTTCAAATCCATGTTTGGTCATTAAGATCTTATTCAATCATGTACCATGTTGTAACCAAAGTTCATAGCTCTCGATTCTTGGGAATTTAGTATATTTACTAATGCCTTTTGTTTTCAAAAATTGCTGATTTATCTCTGGCATTGGTTTCTATATATATGCTCATTGTAACTCGTGATCTTTGTCAGATTGAGCTTTACAATAGCATAGTGGATAAAGATGGAACAGATGGTGAAGTGGAGGCAATGAAGGCATATAAAGCCGCTCGTGATGAAAGTGAAGATGGTGCTGAGGTCTCTGAGCATAACGTCGTCTCATCTGCTCTTATAGACAAGGTATGCTTTCCTCACATCGGGAATTTAAAAAAAAAAAACGAGAATCGGCTGAGTTTTGTATGTTCAGCCTAAATCGTTATTATTATTATTATTATTATTATTATTATTATTATTATTATTATTATTATTATTATTATTATTATTTGTTCAATCCAGGTTGATGCTATGCTTCAAAATCTTGAGAAAGAAATCGATGACGTGGATGCAAAAATTGGTGATCGTTGGCGTATACTCGACAGGTAGATATTTATACCTTTATGGTTATCTTGCTGCATTTTTTTTTCCTATGCTTTTACGATCTTATTTCTCGATTATTCTCTCATCTTTTACTATCTCAGTTTATAACAAAAGTATCTATACTACCATTAATCCTCAGTCAATTTCGTTACTAAACCAGTAGAGGATCGACTCGAATATTGGATAAGCTTAAAATTAGGTTAACCCAATACACCTTATTGTAAAGCTCTTACCGTAATCGGAGGATCTTTCTATATATATATATTTGGTATGAAGGGCTGATCAAAGTTATCTATCAGTCTGCATATTAACCAAAAACCAAGCTTATATATATCGGTCATCTTAATGTTTGTGCATTAAATTATAAGGATAGTATTCAGTTACTGTTAGGTATTTGATTTTCATATGCAAAAATTTTGGGAAAAATAACCATATATGAATTCTCATTTTCACAGAGATTATGACGGTAAAGTAACTCCTGAAGAGGTTGCAGCTGCTGCTATGTATTTGAAAGACACTTTAGGCAAAGAAGGGGTGCAAGAACTCATCAGTAATCTCTCTAAAGATTCAGGTGAATTATTTTTTTGTGCATTTTGAGTCCTTATGGTTTAATGCTGTAGCAATTTTAGTCCCAAGTTTCCGACTTTTCGCCTTTTGGTTTGTGATTTAATGTTTTGCTGCAATTTTAGAAATTGCAACAAAATTTTAAATTACAGGACTGAAATTGCATCAAAATTTTAAATTATAGGACTTAAATTGCTAATCAGAAATCTATAAATTTGGGAATTTGTTGCAATTTCAGTTCTCAAAAGGACTGAAATTGCAGCAAAATATTAAATCATAGTACCAAAAGGCAAAATGTTTAAATCTTGGGACTAAAATTGTATGGCGTTAAATCAGCAGGACTAAAAATACAATTTAGCCGACTTCATTTCTTGTGGATAATCGATTTTGCTACACAACAATTTTTACTCTACCATTTTCACATATTTCCGTGTATGATGTATTGTTGTTCTCTTTGAATTCCAGATGGGAAGATACTTGTTGAGGATATTGTGAGATTGGGCAGTCGAGCTGAAGGTGGCAACTCAGCCGAGCCTGAGGAAATGTAGAGTGTTTAGAAAACGAGTTACTGTGTTTTCGCCTTTTTTGACCAGTACCACTTCTCGATTGCGTTTTAACTCGGTATTTTGTCGAGAGGTTTAACTTTGTTAGGGGATCCTTTTCGATATTCGACCGTTTTGGAATGGAATCTCGAAAGTATTATCGGATTATTGTTCGTGTTCTAATTATTCGTAGATGGAAAACAAAAAATACCTGGGCATATAGCTATATTCTTGTTTCGAGTGAGTCCCCTCTATTTTGTGTATATGAATTTGGAATAGCCTGTTTGCATACTGGTTACTACCAAAGTGACAATGTTGCAGTTGGATATGAAGAAAAGGTTCATTTTTCATGAAGAAAAAATTCCCTTAAAAGGGTGCAATTATATATATATTGTTCCTCTGAATACAAATAGAAGTTTGTTTTAATTTATTAAATTTTTTCTTCAAAATTATATTGTTATTTTTATCTAAATGACATTCATCACCCGTAAGACTGNGGTAAGTTTTTATATGTATGAATGTAAGGTTAAATATCATTTTGATTAATTTAATATGCCATATATGAATTTTTTGATACGAAATTAAAATAAGAGCTCGTTTGCTTGTAGAGACAGGATAAGATAAAATCTATCATGAGAGGTGAGATTGTACTGTACATATTGATTTAAACCCTTGTTTGAGAATTGTGATAATGTTTATTGAGATTAGTACTAAAGTTTGCAAAATTTCCAAAATACCCTCAAAGCAAATCAAATTAAGTCAAGCAACACTTTTTTTTTTTTTTACTTTTTCCTCTCCTTCCCACCGTTTTCTTCTCCCCACCCCTGTTCTTTCTTCTTCTTTCTCGTTTTTGCTCTTTCTAATTTCATCGTTTTTTTATTCCTTCTCCTACCAACAACAATTTATCGGCGGCGAACGGTAGTCAACGCAATTTTGATGGATGTATTGGTACAAATATGATTTACCTTTTCTTAAAATAGGGTTTTATTCTCTAAAATTTGGGTCCAAATATGAATTTGAGGTTTTCTATTCTTAAATTTTGGTACAGAAACAAATTTGGGATCTGGATTTTGCAACAGAGATATAAGATCTACTTGTGGTTTATTTTGTTTAGAATACATAAAAAAAGTGGAAAAAAAGGCAGTTGCGTGGCGGGGGCGGGGAAGAACGACGGTGAGGTTTGGACAGCGACGGCCACTGACTCGGCGATTGGTGGACGGGGAGTCGGGCGACTGCAGCGATGGGCAGGGGTTTGACAAATGTGGGATGGCTGCGAGCCTGCGACAAGCCGAACGTCATTATTATTGCTCATTTTTTAAAAAATTAAAAAACTTTGACTTGGACATTTATGTAATTTGCTCTTAAAATCAACCTTGACAAAATTTATCACACCCCCTCCCCCATGATAGTTTAGTCATGAATATTCAAGATTAGGCCAATTTTATCGCGGGCTGGAAATAAATTTTCGGGCCAGTATCATGGCTAACAAACGTATGATAAGCCAAGATAAATGGGCTTATCCTATCTAATCTTCCCAACCAAATGTGCTCTAAGTGATTAAGTTTTAAAATTTAAATTTAAATTAAGTTAGTAAAATATTTTAAAGTTTTTAAAGTACTAGCATTAGTTACTCCGAAGCAACATAATTGACACATAAAATTACATACACTAAAAAAATTGACATATGATTAAGAAGTACGAAAGGTTCAATACTTATGTTAAAGGTTTAGAATTTTGTACTAAAGATCATTTTAATAGCATTTTTCTTAAATGTAAATGTTAATATGAATTTTGTACCAAAGATCGTTTTAGTAGCATTTTTCTTAAATATAAATGTTATTCAGTCATTTGGTTTGATTTCTCATGATAAAACATTTATAATCTCATTGGAAAAACAAAATAATTATAAATATAACAAAAAATAACTAGGCTTATTAACAATATAAAGAAATATAGGTGTGTGGATCTGAATATTCGAAATATAGCGTGTGGCATCTAATATATAAAGTAAAATGCACCTCTTTATATCATCATGTATAAGATTTCCAAGTCCAGATTTTGTCACCGACCTTTGACAATACAAAGAAACAACAAATATTGTCACAAATAGTTTATATATTTATTTATAAAAAAATAATAAGTGGACAAAAAACAAAAAAAAAAGGGGGGAGTGGACCAAAATAGAAAGCACGTATTTAGTGAATACGTTTTCTGTGTAATTTAATTAAAAAACGTATTCCTTAAATACGCTTTTTACATTTTTTTTACAAAGGAAACCGTATTCACGAAATACGTTTTAAAAATAAAAAATTTAAAAACCGTATTCACTAAATACGGCCTTTCTATTATTGTCCACCCCTTACTTATTTGTTTCTTTTTTTTCCACAACTTTTCTCTATCTTTTTTTTCCGTAAAAGAATCCAAAAACTTTGTCCCGCTAAAATATTAAATTTAGTTAAAAAAAAATACATTTATTATTAATAAGATAAATTAATAGTTGCCTGACTTATAAACCACCCCACCACCCACCACCCACCGCCACCGCTCAATCCACACAGACAAAAAAGCCTTCTCTTTCTCANGGGTACCTTTTATTTGTCTTTCAAGAATCTGTACTGTACATATTAGCATTGAGTGTTAGTATTTGGACAAGGAGGTAAAAGAATTTGCGAGTTTGTTTCAGGTAAGGTTCGGATGGGCTATTTCTTGTGATGCTTTTACTGTTTACAAAATACCTTCCTTGGAATTGGGTTGTTCATGGGGTGAATGAAGTTCTCATGAAATCGTGATTTTTGGTATGAATGTATGAAAAAGATCTGATCTTTAATGTATTTCCTTTCTTGGGGTGCTTTTACAATATACCTTTTATTGGTATTGGATGTTTATGGAGTGACTGAAATTCGCATGAAATTCGATTTTCTCTGATGAACGCATGATTAAGTTTTGATTCCAAATTTTTTGTTCAGTCTACTTTGTTTTGAAGGGACTTACTGAGTTAGATACTGTCCTGACTGCCAGTTTATTTGTGGCTTGAGTAGTTCTTGCCAAAAAGACTTATTTAAAAAAAAGGAAGAAGAAGACTAATATCTCTTGGTTTTTTAGTTTTCTGTAAATGATGGGCTTCTGTTGTTGCAAGATGATTGGTTATATAAAAGCTTGCTTGATATTAATAATCACATTTTCCCATCTGGCTTTTGAATTTTCCACTAGTTATGCATCTTACAGCACGGAACGTGTAGATCTTATGCCTTAGCTACAAATAGTCGGTCATTTTTCCTTAATAATAAACCGGTGTAGCTCTGTTTAGCATAACTTGTGTTTTCATCTTTATGCAAACACATATCACATTTATAAAAATGCTTTTTTTGAGCTGTTGGAATCAGTTACGGATATTGTTTATGTTCACTTTCGATACTTTTCTTTTTATTAAAGTTTATGTTTTGTAGAAGTAAACATTTCCAAAAACTTCAAAAGAGATAATGAAATAAAATTCTTAGCCTTCTCATGAAGCGTCTTCTTTGCATCTTCAAGAGAAATCCAATTCTTGCTCTTTCCTAATGGACTCGCTTTCTTTCTTCTTTTTTTTTTTCTTTTTTTTCTTTTTCGGTTTTTGTTCTTCATTTGCTCACAAAGTTCTTTAACTCAGGGATATTAAGGCAAACTTTGCATCTAAAAACAGTAACTATCCAGTGCTTGATGGGCTCGCAAGCTATTGATATTTCGTGGCCTTCATCTATCGTCGAGTCTTTTGACACATCTTTCGATATACAGATCGAGGAAGAAAATTCGGCTGATAAGTTGGATTTTTTCGAGGATAAAACCGAATACTGCAGTTCGGATATTTCAAAACCTCCTCCATTACCGAGGAAAAAGATAACTACAGAACTTGTAAATGTTTGTTGTGTTCCAAAGGAGACTAGAGATTTATGGGAGAAGCTCTTTAAAAATGGATTTGGAGCCGATGTTCGCATAATTTCCAGTGATGGGTTATCTATTTTAGCGCATCATAGTGTTCTGGTGAGTGTGTATAATTAAATCGCTTTTACTTTAACATTTTTTTTTTTTTCCATTATCATT
>BKCP01005516.1:1554520-1598720 GCA_008636005.1 Striga asiatica | reverse complement strand
ATTTTCTGAGGATAATTTTCACAGTCTGCAGTATACACTGTACAACTCAAGTAAGCGAGTGAGGTCCATAGGGGTGCAAACGGCAAAACAATGGCGTTGCTAGTGAACAAGCCCTTGACCTCCGTGTGCGCGGCCAACAAATCGGTCCTATTCTCTCCGGAGTTTCCCATTGCCAAGCGCTGCCGTATTCCGTCCGGGAATCCCGGCAACGCTATAACAATCGCCGGCGAAGGTGCCGTCGGCCGGAAATTTCGCGGTATTGGCTGTGGGATTGTGTGTAAAGCGGTGTTTCTCGACGTGCCGACGGAGACTGAGGGCCTCAACATCGCCGAAGATGTTACTCAGGTGCGGGGCTCTAATTCGCATCTCTTTTGAGTCCGGAAAACTCGTGGATTGATATGCTGTAATCTTATCTCTGTTTAGCAATGGAATCGTAGATTGTGTAAGTCTGTGTACAAACTGATTCCTTTTTCTTCAGGAAGATTATTTGGGTATGTTCGAAATTCAAGCTTCCAAAAGATGAGCATTAGCTTAAAAAGTTAAACCTTTTGGTATTCAGACCTGCACCGAGCCTTCTCTTTTCCTTTTCTTATTTTTCTTTTTGTTTCTGGGAATGATTTAATGATCATGAATTACTACACAGGGGGTATTAAGCTTGGAAAAGAAGAGGGCTTTAAATTAATGTATACAAATTATTGTGTTAGGCGCTCGTCAAATATTTATTTAACAAAAAATCGTACTTATGCCATGAAATGACATTTTTATTTATGTTATTTTTTAGAGTATGACATTTCGCTTTTAAGAGTGCTTATATATTGAAAAAGTATGGTTGGCTAAGAGTGTTATAGTCAAAAACGATGTAATGGGGAAAGTTGGTGAAGAAACAATTATCTGTCTGTTTCATCAGTAATTATGGATTTTTCTTTTTCATTATTAGAATGCTCCTATCGTGAGTAAGATTATTGTATGAATTGGTCATGGATTCACAATGGTCAGTTGCAATTTTTTGTATATCGATCATCTTTAATTTAGTTTTTCCTGGATTAAAGTAGTGAGTAGAAAAATATAACGAGGATTGGATGCATGTATGAAATAAAAAGATAAAATTCTATGCATCTTGATTTAGATTTTACTGAAATAGTTCGATGCTCATCTGTAATGGATGTCGATACGTTCTCCAAGTTCGTTGCATCCTTGCAGCAGTTATGTATATGATTCAGGATAATAGATCAAAAATCGTATAGTCCATTCTTTCTCACTATGTTGGTGTATCATTTATGTTTAATGGTCTGGTTTGCAATGATTCTATTTTATCCTTTTGTTCATTTTTTTTTCTTTTGAACCTTTGTTTTTCTCTAACAGCTTATTGGGAAGACACCAATGGTTTACCTGAATAATATCGTAAAAGGTTGTGTCGCAAATATAGCTGCAAAGCTTGAATTCATGGAGCCATGTTGCAGTGTCAAAGATAGGTGAGAGTTTTCCTGTTTTTCACTTGAAAATTTATTGAATATATTTCGTTAGGAAATCTGTATTGAGATAAAAGGTGTTTGCAATTGCTTTTTGGAGATGTTCTACGTTCATATAATTTTTTGAAGAACTGTCTATATTATGGTGAACTGTTGTCATGTTCGGATTATTCATGATGGAATTTTGATTTCAGGATAGGTTATCGTATGATTTCTTATGCTGAGGAAAAAGGGCGTATAACTCCAGGAAAGGTAAGATGTCAACTTTTTTTTTTCCAGTCTGGCCAAATATTTGAGAATTCTATGACTTGATCAGTTGACTTTTATCTTCATTTAACTTTACAGTTTGATCCTTCTGAACCTATAATGGTGTCACGTAATCATGTTCATTTCATCATTATCTTCCACTGGTTTTGTTGTATTTCTTGCCTGAAACTAGTCTTACCTAAAGCCTATGTTAATTGTTACTCCCTCCTATTCTTTTTATTTGTCATTTTGGCGTTATTGATCATTAATCAAATAAATGGCATTTTGGTTCTTTTATACATTTTTTTCCATTGTTGCCCTCATTTAATTAATACACTACACGTTTTGGGAGGAAAGTTGTGGAAGACGATGAGTTTTCTATCTTAAAAGAAAAAAAAAAAAAAAAAAGCGGAAAAGAAAGAAATTAATTAATGTAATTTGCTTTAAATAAGATTGGCAAGAAAAAAATTTCTTAATTTATGTGCTAATGCACAGAACGACATTTAAAAAGAATAGGAGGGAGTACATGCTTGAGTGGACATGACTCACTCCACTTATCTTTTTCCCCGAGTTATTTTTTGGTCTAGATGAATAATATTTGTAATTTCTCTAATGTACTAGACCATATTGGTTGAACCTACGAGTGGAAATACGGGTATTGGCCTTGCATTTGTTGCTGCTTCAAAAGGCTACAAGCTTATCCTGACAATGCCTGCATCCATTAGTATCGAGAGAAGGGTTCTTCTGAAAGCATTTGGAGCAGAACTAGTTTTAACTGATGCTGCCAAAGGCATGCAAGGAGCTTTGCAAAAAGCTGAAGAAATACGAAAAAAAACCCCGAATTCATTCATGCTTAAACAGTTCGAGAATCCTGCAAACCCCAAGGTTCTTACACGTTAGTTAATGAACTTGCGTATTTTTCTGATGGATCTTATCTTAATTTTTTTTTTCAATCAATTTATTCTCTTCTTGACACTCTCTAATAGTGTACTTTATTNTTCACTTTGATACCACTGGCCCAGAGATTTGGGAAGATACAAAAGGCAAGGTGGACATACTTGTTGCTAGCATTGGTACTGGTGGAACCATTGCTGGTGTTGGTCGTTATCTGAAAAAATGCAATCGTAACGTCAAGGTAATAATACGTTTTCTTTGATGGAAATTTCATGCGTATCTACTCTCGGAAAATGTCCTTTATGACAACTAATTTATTATTAGGGGTAATTTCCTGCATTTTTCAGTTTGTTCAATCCAGTTGTCTTGTTCTGTCATTTGATGTTGTCATGTGTTTGTTCCTGTTGCCGTAGGTTATTGGTGTGGCACCAGCTGGAAGCAATGTATTGTCTGGTGGAAAACCCGGTAAGATGGAAGATTATTAGGCTATGTTTGGTAAAACTAAGCTAGCTAATAGCTGATAAGTGATTTTCGACCTTGTAGCTTATGACTTATAGCTGAAAAACTAGCTTATATGATGAAAGTGTTTGGTAAAAGCTACTCAAAGAAGTTTATGAGATAAGCTCGAGCTTTTTAAAAAAGCTCCTCCTGCCAAATGAAGCTTATAAGCTAACCAAATAAGCTATAAGCTATAAGGTAGCTTATTTGGTTACCAAACATAGCCTTAATGTCTTCGCTATGCTAGTTTTCAGTTAATTTTGTGTACTTTTTCTAGTATTTTGCAATTTGAAGCCGCAGGCCCTCACAAAATTTAAGGTATTGGAGCAGGTTTTAATCTACACAACGGCCTGTTGGAAGAAGTTATAGAGGTTGGATTTATATCTTTTTAGCATTCTAAAGGTGGTGGCATTGTTTTTGTAGTCGGTGTGATTTTTCCTCCATGAATTTCTGTTACTTCTACGCTATTTAGTGGTTCAATTAGTTCAAACCCAACTCCACCTGGGCATTTGTCAGATTTTTAAGTACAATTTTTTTGGACTTAACTGGGTAGCTCTTGTTTTCTTATCAGATAACAAATGATGTAGCAGTTGAATTCGCAAAACAGTTAGCTCTTCAAGAGGGCCTTCTGGTTAGTTCATCTTCTAATCCTTTGTTCTGTTTTATACTATAAAAAAAATGTGTCATAATTACTAGCCTGTCTTGCATGATTAATTGAGTACTTGCACATGTTGGCATATTTTCCATGCTGTAACTTTTGAAATAACGTTCGAGAAATAAATTTGATCTTGGTGTGCTGACTGTGCTGAAGTGTATTTTTGATTGTTTTACACACTTTCGATTTTTTTTTTATTTTTTTTTTTTCAGGTGGGTATTTCTTCAGGAGGAGCTGCAGCTGCTGCTATTCAGGTTGCAAAGAGACCTGAAAATACCGGAAAGCTTATAGCGGTATGCAAATTTTTTTCCATATCTGATGACTGCCAAAACCCGATTTTGCAGTTGCTAATTTCTTCGAGTCTGAAGTTTGATAAGCTCACTATTTAGAAACTTAAGTGCATGCTTGGATACCAATTTTCTCAAAAAAAAAAATTAAAAAAAAAAAAACTAATTATTGTTAAACCAATTACTTTTTTTAACTCAACTTTAACTCAACTCCACTATCCTGGATATAATCAATATAATTAATAATATCAATCAATCATTCTTACACATCACATTAATTTTAATTCACTATTTTATTCACTCACATAATCTTAAATAACTATCACTTCACGTCATCTATCCTCCTACTTTTGCATCAAATCAACTTTAATTATTTTATTGTAAATATTATTTTGATATAAACTCAACATTCCACTAACAACTAACCATACCACCTTTTTCAAAATTAACCAAACAAAATCAAAACATCGTATATCCACCATGCATCATTATTACCTCATTGAAGAAGAAGAAGAATGTATTGTTTTGTCATTTTGTGTGGTTGCATAGGTTTCATTACCCCTGAAATAGTTTCGACTTAAAAGCGAGTGAGTGAAAAATTTTCACCTTCTCCGAGTCATATTTGCTCTGCCCAAGATTCTTATGTGTCAACGTGAAAAGTAAACCAGCATTTGCCTTATGTTCGCATGTCGTGTTTTCTTTCCACTCTTTTGAATCGAAAAAAATCCATTTGTTGTAGGTCATTTTTCCGAGCTTTGGGGAGAGATACTTGTCGACGGATCTTTATCAGTCCATACGGGAAGAAGTTGAGAAGATGCAGCCTGAAGCGTGAATACGTTAGTTCCTTTTGCCCGATCTTTTTTTTTTTCCTTGGGCGAAAGAAATGTATGTCTTTTTGGAGTAGCGATTTTTTTGCTTTTGTGGACATTACTGAAATTGTTGTTTTCTTCCGTTCCCTCGGGACAACATGAATATAGGAAGAGACTTGTGTGATTTTTATCCGAGCAAAAGTAGGTTTAGTTCGATTCGTTCGTGTTCGTGTTCGTGTGCTTATAGCTCAATCGATAACTTATGAAGATGGGTTTGTGCATTTAGTTTTATTATCAATCTCTCTCTTTTCTTCTCCTTTTGACCGTCTTTATGTCGACTATTTTAATTTTTAACGATTATTTATGTTAACTATTATGTTATTGTAGCATGGTCGTTTCTCTAAAGCATTTACAAGAATTCAAATTTTGGGATTTTCATTTTTTTAACAAATTTCAGAAAAATATATTGCGTTTCATGGAGATCACATTTCAAAACGAATTTTCAGTTTTGGGACTGAATTATTGCATGGTCACCAAAATGAAAGAAAGAAAAGGGAAAACGAAAACAAAAGAAAAATAAATGACTAAGCTAGTTGAAAATCATCGCACAACGTTGTCAGGCTTCATACTTAATAAAAACGCACATTTATATAAAATTCATATTCATATATGACATGGAATATTTTTACACTTGTAATATTTAAAAGTATGTTATTTGAGTGTTAAATTGTTTATTTTTGTTAAAAAATATGCCGGTCTAACAATTAAACAAATTAACAACATTACTATTAAAAATTGAAGTTGCTGAAATTTGATGGAGTTATGATTTGTTTCTTTAATTCCATAACAATCCATCACCTAATAGAATCCAAATTTTATGCAATTACAATTAATTTTCAATTTTTAGTTCCACAGAAATCCATCATTTAATAAGCCTGAAAATCTATCAAGTTGAGGATACTAAAAGTTAAGATCAAGGATTCTACAATTTATAAAACTACTATTACAAAATGGAGCACGGTCAATTTTTAAGAAATTATAGCTATTGAAAAATTATATTGTAAAAAAAAATGTTAGGCCCAATATGGGATTAAACCCAGGCCCATTTGCTTCTGTAAGTCCCTGTCTTAAACCCTGCTCTCTGGAAAAACTCATTTGGCAACTTCAGGTGAAGGCAAAAAAGCTTAACGAGAAGCTAGGGTTTAAGGAAAAGCTCTCAGGTTTCATTTTCGACGTCCCTTTTGTCATCCGATATGATTTTTCTCACTTTTAATTAATTAATTTTTTCTGATCAGAAAAGTGACGTGATATACGGGCCATCTCTGAGAAGGGAAATGTTTAGAGGATTTTTTTATGGTTTGAGATTTTAGCTCAAAAAGTTGAGTTCTTTGTTAAAGTTTTGCAATGTAAAGATTCAGGAAATCATTTACCTTTTTCTTGTATGGAGAATTTTCTTTTTGATTTTGTAGACGGACAATGTCAGATTTTGTTTTTCACTTGTCATGAACACCATTTCATATCACATTAGTTTTTCTGGGAAGGGCTTTACAACAACAACAACAACATACCCAATATATTCCCAACAAGTTGGGGTCTGGGGGGTCAGTTGTACGCATACCTTACCCTTGTAATTATACAAGGAGGCTGTTTCCGTAGCGACCCAAGGTGCATTGCGCCGTTTGATATATTTTTTTTTTCTAGAAACTTCACTAATAGAAGAAGCACTAGAATTTAATTGAGCCATTTTGATTTAGTCCATTATTAGCACTATGCCAGGAGAATTGTCAACAATGACTCTTCCAGCTCCATTTGCAATGGACAAATGGGAAGGGCTTTAGTTGGGAAAAAATAAAAATTGTGAATGAAAGACTCTTACAGTCGTGATGGTGGGTTTTATTTTTATATGAATTGTGATTTTTGTATTGATGTTGAAAGTTTTTTGTAGTTTTATGTTGGGGATTTTGAGGGAGATTTAGCCAAAGTATTAAAGTGATCGTGTAGTAAAATTTTGAAGGGAAATGGCAGTAGTTTCATTATATTTCGCTAATTTCTGACACTGTACCCGTGAATTCCATTGCCTGTAGTTGTGTTTATCTGAACCTTATAAGAAATATAGTCTATAACAAGTATATCATGCATGGCTATCGGATAAAATAACTATACCTATTAACGGCCCAAAATATGGAACTGTCCTGAGTTTCTTTCTTATTCTTTCCTTTTTTTATTTTTTTTGAAATTGATGCGATGAGAGTACATTTCAGCTGCGATTTCACTAGCCTAACTAGAGTTCATAATGTAATCTTCCAAGTCACTTTTGTTACTGTTTTCCGGTATAGATGTAAAATGTCTTAGTTTGCTAGTTGGAATTTGTGTTTCTAACTATGTGCATGCTGTCATTGGGTAGTAGTACATTTTCTACGGTTCTTCCACGCGGTAAATCCTTGAGAAATGTTTGTTGCACTGAGTTAAGAGTTTCTCTCTGCATTTTTTTTCCTTAAATTTGCAGATTACACGTTACAAAGTATTGCGGGTACTTATCGTATAATGTCTGGGCTTTCTGGATTTCGTGCACTTGCTCCAAAGACCAAGAATCTGGTTGTTGCTGGAGGCCTTTCAGCTTTTGTATTTGGAGTGTATTTCTACACAATGAGAGCCGTTGGGGGTACAGATGAACTTCAGATTGCTATCGACAAATTTGAGGCCCAGAAAAATAAGAATGAGCCAGAAGCCACGTTGGCACCTAAAGCTTAATTGCATTTAGCTAGAGACAAACTATGTAAATCCGTTGCGAGTTTGGTGTACTGAAATACTTGGCCGTCATGATATATATGGAGCTCGTTTTCTTGATTTTTCCGAATAAAGTCATGATTGAGGTTTTTTGTTGTATTTGAAGGTGTCGTATCTATGTTAACGAAATTGAACTTTTGCAATTGTGACTAATGAATCGTTGGTGCACGTATTTTTGGCTTGAGGAAATTTTCGAGGGGAATCATTTAAGTTTATATTAGTTTGGCTTGAAGTGTGAAGATTGAATGATATATACTCTTCTGTTTGTGCTCTGTGAAGCTCCAATTGTGGAGAAGTTTTCATTCATCTTTTGAATGATCATGTGCCAACTTTGTGGTGAGTTTTTTGTTGAATTTTCATTGATCATTTAGTTGAAGCAACTCCACAAAAGCATATTAATATCTTTGAGGAAGAACCAACAAAGATCTAACTAAATCCATGCAAAACTACTACATTTCAAATGTGTTAACCAAACTTAATGATTAGACACACACAAGAATTTGTGTACAAATAACGGTTTCCACCTAAAAAGGGAATGCACATTTGAATAAATGGGATCTGTCATTAAAATTTCCATACTAAATCTCTCACTCTTAAGACTCAAAAAGTTTGAAGTCCTTAAAATTTTCATATTGAACTTACCTTACTATTTTTGTTGCATCAGCATAAATATATGCTCTGTTTTTTATATCTAAACAGTTCACCTGAACTCCAGATAAAAAGGCTAGCAAAATTGCTTCTTTTTTACGATCTTAAATCGCTCTTGGTTCATTTCCTGTGAATGTTAATGCCAACAATTGATGCATTTCACATTATGAACATACCAAAAGATTAGATAGATCTCAAATCATTACATGCTACCAGCGGCAAAATTAATTCCGAGTTCCAGTCACTTGGGAGTCTATACAACTCAAGTGCTATCTTGATATCATATAGAAAACAAATATATTCTTAAAGATAGCATTTTATAGGAACAAAACATGAAAGAACAGTCGATTTAATCTTCGAGTGACAAATATGACTTCAATTTCCCAGCAACATGTGGCATCATGTTGATGCTGTCCTGAACAGAAAGTTCAACGCACGACTCCAAATCCTTCATGGAATAGTTGCTATTCTGCTGGAGCTTGGCTGACTCATATTTGTCTTGGCAAACTGTAAGAGACCTTCTTAGTTTTTCCTGTGAGTCAATAAGTAAAATGGTTGATAACTAGTTATTGTTAGATNAATATATGACAAAGAAAAAACTACTGAACCAAATTCAAGGAAAACTCGACTGTTCCTTCAAGAATATCCATAGATAGAATGCAACAGTAAAACAGTAGTTCATTTTTAACACTCACCGACATATTGAAGCTCACAACAAAGCCTAAAACTGTTAACACCAGATTAAATCAAACACCAGCATAAAAGAGAAATCACACAACAATCACAATTCAGCCTATAGTCTATATCTCCATTACAAAACCCAAACACAAACACAAACACAACCTATCATTTCTGTTTTCTATGATCAGAGGAAGATAGAGGAAGAACAGGCAATATCAATATATCATTCCCTAAAGAGAAAAGAATACACACATTATCCTTTTTTTTTTTATCAGTTACACACATAATATTTTCGTCCAGAACTCAATGTATTCTTAACCTTCCTACGATATCTACTGGAGTTTCATATACTGCATACATAACTTTATTTTATTTTTTTCCAAGGCAATCTTTACTTCCATAATGCATGCCAAAAGGCTCAAATCCAATTTTTCATTTTTCCATCTTTAATCTTTATTAAGGATCATTAAGCATAAGATTCTCCATCTCCTTTCACTTAAATGAAGTAAACAGTAACTTTTGAGATAGTGCATGTTGTGTGTCTGCATTAAGCTAAGATCAAAGAAGCAAAATTCTATATCTATCATGTAAAAATCATGATTTATGTGAATGAAGTCAAACTTGGACAAGAATATCTCGAATCTGAAGCAGCTAAGGAGTTCAGAATATCTTCTCAAACATTGATCTCACTTCTAATAAATAATACATTGTAATCATTCATAAATGCAAGAAAATAGAAAAGCTTCAAAAATAATGACAAGACATATCGAATGGGAAAAAAGATAATCTCACTGCGCTTCGAAAAGTTTGTAGGGTCTCGCTTCAAAAATAATGACAAGACATATCGAGAGAAACTAAACAAAACCAACTTAAGGTTTAGGGAATTACAGTGCACTATCAAGATAAGTGTTTTAGATTACCAAATTGTGCTCTAATGCCAATATATGACAAAGAAAAAACTACTGAACCAAATTCAAGGAAAACTCGACTGTTCCTTCAAGAATATCCATAGATAGAATGCAACAGTAAAACAGTAGTTCATTTTTAACACTCACCGACATATTGAAGCTCACAACAAAGCCTAAAACTGTTAACACCAGATTAAATCAAACACCAGCATAAAAGAGAAATCACACAACAATCACAATTCAGCCTATAGTCTATATCTCCATTACAAAACCCAAACACAAACACAAACACAACCTATCATTTCTGTTTTCTATGATCAGAGGAAGATGGAGGGAGAACAGGCAATATCAATATATCATTCCCTAAACAGAACAAAAATATATACAGTACACACATAATCTTTTCTTCCAGAACTCAATGTATTCTTAACCTTCTTACGATATCTGTTGGAGTTCCATATACTGCATATATAACTTTATTTTTTTTTTTCCAAGGCAATCTTTACTTCCATAATGCATGCCAAAAGGCTCAAACTCCAATTTTCCTTTCACATTTTTACATCTTTAATCTTTATTACAGATCATTAAGCACAAGATTCACCAACTCCTTTCACTTTAGTATACAGTAACTTTTGAGATAGTGCATGTTGTGTGTCAGCATTAAGCTAAAACCAACGAAGCAAAATTCTATGTCAATATGCTACCAGAAATGGTAGCTCCATATGCTTATACAACACGAAATCCACACATTATTATCGTAATCCTATTAGATAATAATCAATCATCAGTTTAGAATGAGCCACGTGAATCCCGGTTTCAATATATCATATAAAAATCATGATTTATGTGAATGAAGTTAAACTTGGAGAAGAATATCTCAAATCAGAAGCAGTAGTTCAGAATATCTCCTCGACATTGATCTCACTTCTGATAAATAACACATTCTAATCATTCATAAATGCAAGAAAATAGAAAGGCTTCGAAAATAATGACAAGACATATCGAATGGGAGAAAAATAATCAGAAGATCGAGAGAAACTAAACGAAACCAAAATGGCAACAAACATATCAAGCCTAACATACACATTATTCTACATAAAAATAAAATTTGTCACTAATATGTGGAGTATAGTACCTCAAAACTACAAATTGTGCTCTAATGCCAATGTACAATAAAAAATAATAATAATATTGAACCAAATTGTAGGAAAACACAACTGCACCTTCAAGAATATCCATAGATAGAATGCAACAGTAAAACAGTACTTCATTTTTAGCACTCGCCCACAGACTGAAGTTCACAACAAAGCCTAAAACTATTAACACCAGATTAAATTGAACACCAGCATAAAAGAGAAATCACGCAACAATCATAATTCAGCCAGTAGGAACCTACATATCCATTACGAAACACGAACCCAAACACAAACACAACCAATCATTTACCATCCCTGAAGACAATTTTTCAGGAATAAATAAATAAATAAAACCCATTTACCTGAAATTTAGCCATTTCGTTTTCGACAAGATTCTGGGCATTCAACACGGGCACACTGCAATGCTCCACGCAGTTTTCTATCTCGTTCTGGTTCTTCCTCCGGTCGAAACACTCGTACGCACACTTGAAATACGCTTGCTGCCAAGACAAAAAATGCGGGGGGAAACGTACAAAACAGCAAGGATATTCAGCAAACCACCGAAAAAATTAAAAATGAAACAAAAACACCCAAGAAACAAATGGAAAATTCACCTGCAGGGTGAAATTGATGTGGTCTTTTACACCGGCGAGGTGTAATTCGGCGGCGGCGTTGACCTCATTGAGCTTCTGCCTCAGCCTCTCGTGCACCAAGCTCTCTTCAGCAGCAGCTGCGTGATCCATGCTGAAACGCTTGCGATTTTCTGCTGTGGGTTTTTGGAAAATTGTGAGGATTTTGAAGAAGTCTTGTCTTGTATGGGGTTTAAGCTGAAGGGTTTTTGCTACCAGGGATTGAAGGGTATATTAGGAAATATGATAAAATATTTATGATTCAATATTAAGAAAAGATTAATTTCAACAAACTTTTAGTTGGATGGATTGCAATTTAAGGGTATATTAGGAAATGAGTTAAAATATTTATAATTCTAAAATAAAAAATAAGTATTTATAAAAGGTTTAAGTGTAAATATTTAATTGTGGCAATCTAAAGCAGGAATTTACATTTCTTCTAAATTAATTCAGGAATAAAAAATACAATTTTCATCAGTCTTCAAGTTAAATATAAAAAAACAAATACAAAATCATTGCTTAACTTTATAATTTACATAAATTCATTTCTTTTTAAATGACAATAATGGTAATAAGTAAAAAAACTCATAATAATATAATGAGAGTGTCACCAACTCCAAAAGAATAAGAAAGTATAGACCTACCCCATAGAACTATACAAGTTTTCAATACAAACTTCATCAAGAAAAAAAAAAATAAGCAAAACACATATCCATAAAAAATAAGCAAATCACAAGGAAAAAATCCTTTTGATTTCACCTTCTTAAATTGGCCCAATAATTTAGTATAAATACATTTCACCCTATGACTCTTTTTCGCTCACAACCCATCATAGAAGTAAATATTTTTCATCGTCTTCTTTCTTTCTCCCACTAATATGTTTATCAATCTTCTTCGATGTCGTCCCCTGCCATGCGCCGTTACTTTGCCACCGCTGGACCGCCCTTGTTGGATCCATGTGCTTGTGTCTTTGAGTACGGTGGCAAACAAGTTGAATGAGGCCATTGTTTTATTTTGTTTATTTGTTTTATATTATTATCGCAATTAAGAGTGAGATTTATGGAGTTCAATCTAGCAATTTAGTAAGATCTTATTTAGTTCTGCATTCCACAAAAACACGATATTATTTGTTAAAAGATATATGTAAGTATATTTGTTAAAAGATATATGTAAGTATAAGTGATAACTCACGCACACTACACACACATCCACTTAATTTTCTTGATTATTTATTTATTTTATTGCTATCCGTTATCTATTACATATACATATGTGTATATTAAACAAAATACATACATATATATATACATGCACACGCACACACCACCAATAGTGTTATATATATATATTGTTTATTTTATTTTACCTTTTTTTATGAATTATATATAGATTTATATTTATCTATTTTATTAATTAATATTAAGACACTTCATCTATTTTATATATGAAAAATAGCATTGATCCAAGGTTATTTCACATTTGTGGAGTTAGATTACACTGAGAAGTAGACCTTCCTTCAAGTCATACTAGTCATCCCTCGTTCATCACATTTATTCTAACAATAAAACATTCATAAGAGACATCTACATGAATTTTTTGGAAGAATAAACCTCACTTTGATAAATGTGATGATTTTTTTTGTAATATGTAAATTGCCTATGATTTTTTTTGAATAAAACAATACGGCCCTATTTATTGATTTGGGCCAGACCTACAGTTTTTCAAGAGGGGCTCTGCAATTTTGTAAATAACAAATCGGAGAAAGGGTAAAGTAGTCAAGTACGTTGAATAGAGCTTCTTTATGGGTTGCCCTAATTCTTCTTTATAAAAGCCCTTGCTCAATTGCTCCTGGAACAAAAACCACTTTTCAACACTATTGGCAGTCGCAGATAGCTGCATACATTGTTTGATATCTTTATGTTTTCATAATAAATAAATATATAAAATGTTGATGATTGAAGCCAATTTGCAGAGCAAGTGCGTCGATTAACAATGACGAATTTCTTGCATTGAAGGTTGGCCAAATTCAAGCGATTCTCCGTGCCTTTCAAATTTATATCATACGTTTTGATTACGGCCTCGAACAAATCGCTATATTTTCCCCAACTTTTTATCATCATCACTTTGTTCGATTTTAGTTAAAAAATTGTGTTAAAGTGTAAATATGATAGTATTTCATGATTTGAGAATTGCAGGATTTTTTGTTTTCATCATTTTTAATTTCCAGTTTTTTTTATATATATATTTTATACGCCTTTTTCGACACTTTTAACATGTAGTTGCCACTTCGGGCGGGTTTCTCCGTTGACTACCCATCCCGCTTCATATCCGACCCGTTTTTCAGGTTTCCGGGTCAGTTTGGATCGGGCTTCGGTGTTACGTGCTCCAGTTCAGGAGCAAGCAGATTGAGCGCGCCCGTTACCAACTTGGAATTAGCCCTCCTGTTGGATTTGATAATACTAAAGAAAGATAATAAAATTGATTTGAAATTTTAGTTTAAATAGTTAAAATTAGATAAAATTTGACCTAAATTTTAATTTTTAGTTGTTGGATCTGTAAACATAACTTTAATTGTTGTATTTTGTACTGGACGGACGATCAACGGTCAAGATTCACCTAACTTGACTAGGAACCAGAATTACTGGACTCGATTGACCAAAAAAAGAAATAAAATATACTTGACCATAAACTAAATTTATGGGTTTTTTGTATTAGGGCCTTCATGCAGCGGGTCGATTTAGATTCTCCATTTTATAGCCCGGACTTGGTGACAACTGGCCGGGCTGTTGGCAATGCTTAATTAATTAATTGAAAAATGTAAATGTCAAGATAAACGAGGATTTACACCATTGACAATTATAGTATCATGTAATACTTCACTAATTTACACATCTTACATATCATTTGGAAAACTTTTGTAATTATACGGATATTAAATGTAACAGCATATCAATGATGATTTGGAAACTTAATTGAACTTGTATCAAACAATTGTTCATTGTCATAAATAACCCCCCTCTCCATCTCTTTCTATTTTGTGAACATCCTCCCTAACAAAATGATTTTTTGAAAAAGATAAACTCCTCAATTGTCACAAAATAACAAGAACAATCGTCTTTTATCTTTAATGAATGAATTTATCCTTAATAAATGAATTTAGCTCATCTGTTTTACATAACACGAACAATCAATTCAACCATATAAAACAAATTCATCCGCAAAATGAAACTGAAAACTTACAATTAATTTAATGTTGGATTTTAATCCATGAATACAAGTCAAACCTCAATTCGATCCTTGGAGAGTCACTCTCTAAGATCAAAAACCAATATAATAATATTTAAAAGTAAAAATAAAAAATAAAAAATAAAGTTTCAAAGTTTCAGGGGACACGAGTCTCAAGTCTCAATAAATCGTTCAAAAAATTCAAATTTTAAAAAGTTAGATCACGACAACAAAATTCCCACGATCGCGAGGTGCTTCGCGACCGCGAGCCTGGAGCCTCAGATGGAGACTCAAATAAGTCGTTCGCAGGCGACTAGCGTGCTGCCAGGGTGAAAGTCGCATGAGTAGCCTTGGCGACTACAGGCATGCGTCGGGGGATGTCGGCGTAGGCTGGCGGACGACAGGGTTGTGGGAGCAAGGTTTGCGGGCCACAGGACTGCCTCGGCTTGCGTTCCTCGGGATGTGTGAAGTTTGTTCCAATAAATTCTCGACAAAAGTACTCAGAGCAACATTTTTCTACAAATTAAAGTATAAAAATATGCAAGAAAAGCACGAAAATATGCAAATAGTACAAAAACACACAAACGAGCAAAACCTACATAGAGGACCGAAAAAATTGAAAACCAAATTCAAATAAACTATCCATAGTATATAAAATTTAACAACGATTAGTAGAATAAAGAAAAAACTCTCAATATATTTTTATTCAATCAAAATGAACTCAACCAAGTCTCCAAATAATAAAATAAGAGTATTAAATAGAACTCAATATTCTAATTCAATCAAAATCAACTTAATCAAGTCTTCGAACAATAGAATAAGAGTCTTAAATATAACTCCTACGAGACATATTTACCATAAACTTATGACTCATACGAAATCTCTACTTACCATAAACTTTCCTAACAAATAAAAGACTAGAATAATCAAATAATTTTTCTACCAAGTAAAACGCTAAAATAAATATATTTCCTATAATTAAAATACTTCATACCAAAACTAGAGCTAATAATAATATAATTAAATTAAAGAAATTAATTAAACCAACGATGTCAATTTGGCATCATGTTTGTAAAAGACCAATACAATCTCGTCTCCATAAAAAATTACTAACAAAAATATACACAACACATGTCAACCATTACCCAATATTATGTAAGTCAACAATATTAATTGCAGTGAGTCCTAGACCCATAATCATTTAGTCTTAAACTGCAGCATTGTCGAGCCTTAGTTCTTAAACCTTCATTAGCATTCATTACTCAAATTAAAGAGTGCACCAAACTTATAGACTTTCCCATTGCTATATGTACTACTTGTGTAGAGTTCGTTCATAAAGGAAGAACAACGTCAACGAGATAATAAATCTACATATAATTGTGTTTTAGTTGACCTTGTAAGAAACAGGGCATATGGAACCAGGGCGTAGCCAGGAATTTTTTTTACCCGAGGCTGCTTAACATTGAGCTATTATTCGAATCAAACTATTCACGAATACAACTCATTTCGGCTCGTGAAAGCTCGAACTCAACTATTTCATACACTTCAAAAGGCTAAGCTTGAAAACCTAATCAAGTTTGTTTATTAAATAATCACAAGTTCGAACATGAGATATCCGATTTGGCTCGACTCGAATAACATCTTAGCTAGATGCCAAACATAAAGAAATCAATGTATGAAGATAATTCTTTTTTCATATTTAATACAACTTACATGAATTACAAAGTTAAATAAATGAAAGTATATTTTAAAAATCCAATAAATGTCAAAACTAAATTATTAAAATCCATAAGTTCAATCACAAAATAAATATTCTATTGGAATTCTAGAAGAAACAAAATATATAAAATTAAAATATAGAGTAATTGATATATTCCATATGTAATGTAATATAAATTATATAAATAACCAATGTTATTTTAAATAAAATGATTCAATATGATTTAACCAAAATAAGAAAGAAAACAAAAAGAAGAAAAACAACACGTTAAACTATAAAAAAAAAAGTATATAGAGACTTATATCATGTCCAAATATTCAATTCTTAGCCTATACAAATTTAAATTATATTATCTCAAATATATAATTGTGCTTTCAACTAACAAAGTTTGTGCATAAATTCAAACTAAGTATATTTCTAATTTTTTCTCACAAATCAATTCATATTAACTCTTGATCATTACAAAACATAAGAAATATCTTCATTGCACTATTAAAACAAACATTAATACAATCTTCTTACAAATTTGTAAAATAAAATTAGAATAAGCAATAATTTGTGCCTTTCTTTTTTAATAAAAAAAAGGTTCCAACATCTTCTACTTTTAAGAATGAAAAAATTATAAGTTATTGAGTTTCTTCCTAAAAACATATGAGCTAAATTGAGCTAGACTAATATTTACATTGAGCTACAAATAAAATAAGAAGTGCTAAAGTTGTGCTTTGTTTTCTTGATTGTGAGATTTTTTATTTTTTTTTTTGGCCTATATACAAGAATACTCTGAAATGTAAAGTATTTTTTTTTTTATTTTTTTTAATTTACCTGGGGCTGGAGGCCACCCTAGCCCATGGGTGGCTCCGCCCTTGCATGGAACGCACCATAAGCAGGAAAAATTCAGATAAAATTCAAGTGGGTTTCATCACAAAACCAATTGGAAAACGGAGAAATAACCCATTAGACTTATAAATTAGGCCCATTAGTTTTATAAATTAGCCCATTAAACTTATAAATTAAACCTTTATTTTAGTTCTCCAAAATTAATCCATTCTCTTTTTTCCGTTGTATCATGTGAAATAAACGTTCATACAGAATGAATCTATATTTTAAAGGCCTCGAGTTTTTATTATTTTAGCCATATTATTTTATGTTTCCTATAAATATCCCTATATATTATACTTCATGTGTACATAAAATAGATTAGTATTTACAATTATAAAACACATAAAATGGTAAACGCTTGATTGGATATAAATTTATTTATTTAAATCAAAATCTAATTGATGGAGACGAGTTCGCGATGGCTTTTTTGGACAAATACGATCAGCTCCTGGTGTTAATTTGATTATTTACGTTGCTTAATTAATTATATTATTGTCTTATATTATTATTATTCTATTTCCTTAATTATGTTATTTAAGATTAGGAAAAATAATTATTATTGTGATTTATCTTGTTTAAAAAGTAGGAGTTTTAGGGGTTTAGGACTATATATTATGCTTCTCTCTATTGTAGCGGGGGTGATTGATGATTAATTGAAGAAATCTGTGCGTATTATCGAGAGAGTATCTCGTATCTTTCTCATTCTTATTCACGTTCTACATCACTAACTCAAATTTAACTCAACACAATTATCCTTAATATTATTAATATAATTAAATAATATTAATCAACCATCCTCACATGTTACATCAAGTTTAATTCATTATTTATCAACTCACATAATTATAACTGCTCACTTCCAATCACAACGCTCATACAATTATATCAAGTCAACTTTAATCGTAATATTTTAAATGTTATCTTAATACAAATTCAAAATCTCACTCAAACAAACAAATCAACTTTTTACCAAATTATCTAACAAATTCAATCAAATTCAAAACTACTTATATATAATCATACCTTAATCGACTTTCTATTGAATAAATATTTACCCACATGGATATGTATATGCATGTGTGGATTCAACAATTCAACGATAAAATCAATCGACAACTACAGTTAGAGTTGTTATCGAACCGAACCAAATCAAGCTTAAGTTTTTTGAGCTCGAGGTCGACTAATTTTCGGACACGTGTTCGTTCCTTCAATAATTGAACAAAAAGTTTCGTTCGTGTTCGTTCGTTTATATAGTCGAACTTGTTCGTGGACTGTTCGAATTGTTCGACAAATTCATTTTTGTGTTTGTTGACTTTTTTAAAAAAAATTTTAATAACATACAAGATATTTTATTTAATATTTAATATATATCTATATTTAATATTATATTACATATGTATATACAATCTATATAATATATAAAATTATAAAGTATCTTTTTGTTCGCGAATGCTCGATTAGTTCGCAAGTTTGTTCGTGTTCGTTCGATAACTACACGGACATAATTTTATGTTCGAGTTCGGATTGATTACTAAACGAACGAACTTTATTCGCAAACAGTTCGGTTCTACAACAACCCTAATTGTAGTGTAGTCATCGTAGAGTCGAGCATATAGCCCCTAGCTAAATAAGATTAGGGCAGTAGCCGAGCCAAGCTCGAGCTCGAGTCCTTAACAAGTTAGAAATAAAGCTCGGACTCGACTCATAAAACAATAATAATGAGTCGAGTTTGAGCATAACGAACCAATCTCAAATTGTAACGAGTTAAATTATATAAAATTTTTATTTTCGAGCATTGTGTACGATCTGATGACCAATTCGTTTCGTTAACAACCGTCAATCCGACATATCTTCATTAAAATGCCAACATTATTTTATGAAGCAATTAATAAACTCCGGTCCCTCGTCAGTCGGAAGCACAGTACAACTACTTCTCCTCTCTCTAAATATTCTCTCTCACACATAACTCGCAATTCTCTCTCTTCATTCTGTGGACGCCGCAAAACCTGAGCAACACAGCCAGCTTTCAAAGAACAAATTAGAGGAGAAGGAAAAAAAAAAAAAAAAAAGGAAAATGGCCTTGAAGCTGAATGCCATCAACTTCGAATCCCCAAAATGCCCTTCGTTTTCTCTTCCTCCGATGGCCGCCCACCGGTCGCCGAGATTTTTGATGGCCTCCACCCTCCGCTCGGGCTCAAAGTAAACTTTTTATTATTTCTTTTTCCCTTTTAGGTTTTGTTTTTAATTAATTTTTGCGCTGTTTTTTGGTTGGTGAATGGTTTTGTATATGAATTTTCATTTGTTCGCTGCTGCTTATTTTTCTGTAAGGCCATTGAAGGAATTTTTTCATACTGATTTATGATCTGGGTTGCTGTTGTTATTGAATATTTTCTGGGTTTCAATTAGATGCTTATAATTCTTGGATTAATGTGGCAATTTTTTATTTTAATTTTTTTCGTGTGTGTTTCTATTGATTTTTTCGAAGGGTCAAGGGGGCTTTGATTGAGACGCCTCACACTCTGCACTACATTTTCATTAGACAATAAATGCTCTGTGTTTTTTCTTGATGTTATCGTAGTTCATTTAATTCAGAAACGATTTTGTGTGAGCTGGGATTTGTTCCTTTTTTTAATTGCATTTGAACACACGAACCCTCTCTACCACCGACCCAAAAAGATATTTTTTTTCCCGTTTCTCTTTTTCTTATATTTATGCATTTCAGCTCTAGTTATACACTTCTTGCCCCTTTATTTCCAAAAATACCCTATCTGTTTATCTGCTTAGTTTGTTGTAGAAAATCTTGTGTTACTACCAAATTACCAATTGACCATATTTGCTCTTTTCAGTTAAGTATAGGAATGAATGTTGAAGGATTCAATGTGATGAAATTATTCTCACCACCAGTGATTAGCTGACCATTTGTGATAACTGAAGCTATTCTGATAACATGTGATTGCTAAATACTAACCATTTATGAGAATTGCTTGATGTGGTTGACATTTCTGTTTTACTTTTGGTCTCTGCTGGACAGTTGCTTTACTTTTAGTCCACTGTTTAATCTCAAGTCTGGTTCTTATGGCCATTAATGAACTTTAGTCCACTTTGTAAAGTTGATCGTTATGAGTGTTACGACCAATTTGACTGGGAGATTATCCAACACACACACAAAATACCATTTAATTATTGCATTATTGTATGTGTGTACTCTTGTATGTTATGTCATTTAATATTTGTTATTCTCTTGGCTTGCCACTACAGACCTTCTTGTGTTGGTTATGCATAAGTGAGATTGTTCAATCATCTTGTATATTCTACTTTAACACTATTTTCCATAGCCAATTGTATCTAGTTTTTTTGGTCCATATTCAAATCTTCATTCCTACTCCATTGTGATGTAGGAGTGTGGAACTCTCTCTCTCTCTCTCTCTCTCTCTCTCTCTCTCTCTCTCTCCCTCCCTCCCTCTCTCTCTGTTTCTCTCTCTCAGACACACACTTATCATTGTCTCTGACTCTTTCATGATATATAGTTGGAAGTCTCTTTACTACACACTACCTTTTGTTTTGGATTTTCACTTCATGTCTTTCTGGTCTAGCAGCTTTACTACACATTTTTTTTTCATTGAAATGGCTGGTGACTTTTAGGGACGCGAATAATTTTTCAATTATTAATACCAATGATGTACACATCTGCTGTGAACTGATTCTTTTGAATCTTTGACATAAAACCAAATCTCTTTTCCTCGAATAACAATATACACACNTTTTTTTGCAGTGAGGTTGAGACCGTCAAGAAGCCGTTCAGTCCCCCTCGTGAGGTTCACGTTCAAATCACTCATTCCATGCCGCCTCAAAAGATAGAGATCTTCAAATCCATGGAGGAATGGGCCGAAAACAATATACTAACCCACCTCAAACCCGTCGAGAAAAGCTGGCAGCCTCAGGATTTTCTGCCGGACCCTTCTTCTGATGGATTTCATGATCAGGTCAGGGAACTGAAGGAAAGGGCCAAAGGAGATTCTTAATTAAACTGCATATGAGATCTATCTGATCATATATGCATCATTTTTTATGAAGATTCCACTTAGAGTAGAAAGACATTTTTGCCTTGTTAATTCAAAGTTTCCTTTTGTTGGCCAATTTTCACAATCAGGTCAGGGAACTGAGGGAAAGGGCTAAGGAGATTCTTAATTTAACTACATACGAGATCTATCTGATCATATATGCATTATTTTAATGATGATTCCACTTAGAATAGAAAGGCATCATTATTTTGCCTTGTTAATTCAAAATTTTCTTTTGTTGGCCAATTTTCACGATCAGGGCAGGGAACTGAGGAAAGGGCCAAAGGAGATTCTTAATATAACTACATATGAGATCTATCTGATCATATATGCATTATTTTGATGAAGATTCCACTTAGAATAGAAAGGCATCATTTTGCCTAGTTAATTCAAAATTTTCTTTTGCTGGCCAATTTTCACGATCAGGTCAGAGAACTGAGGGAAAGGGCCAAGGAGATTCCCGATGATTATTTTGTTGTTTTAGTTGGTGATATGATCACTGAGGAAGCCCTCCCGACTTACCAGACGATGCTTAATACTTTGGATGGCGTTCGAGATGAAACGGGAGCTAGCCCAACTCCTTGGGCAATTTGGACGAGGGCTTGGACTGCTGAGGAAAATCGGCATGGAGACCTTCTGAATAAGTATCTCTACCTTTGTGGACGGGTGGACATGAGGCAAATCGAGAAGACTATTCAGTATCTCATCGGTTCAGGAATGGTGAGTGCATTTTTACGGGATATTTTATAGGCACTAATTATAATATAGAAGTGTTTTCATGTTTACTGCATTTGATCTTACCATCAAAATGTTAAGTGTGTGGTTGGATATGATTTAGGGTGTGTTTGTATATCGAAAGACTAAATCCATTCTCAATTCAATCTCAAAATCTAACTCAATTCCACTATCCTCAATATTATCAATATAATTAAATAATACCATCAATCATTCTTACAAACACATCATTTTAATTTTAATGAACAATCACTTCACATCATCTATCTCCTATTTTTACATCAGATCAATTTTAATTATTTTATTTTAAATACTATTTTAATATAAACTCAGAATTCTACTACCGACTAATCGTACCACTTTTTTCAAAATTAACCATACCAAATAAAAAAATCCAAACAAAATCAAATATTTTATCCCAAGCATCCCCTAAGGGTGTGGTTGGATATGATTTATCTTGCAAGTTCTTGAATTTTTCATACTTTATTTAGAGAGGATATGAAAAACTTTGGGAGTATAATGCTTGAATATTAACATGATTGAATATTATTGATAGTTAGAGTTCTGTGGATGAGTGAATTCTAGTGAAACTTATGGGGAAAATGTGTAGTGATGATTACTGACTAGTAGATGAGTTTTTCCTGAGAAAATGAGTTCAAGACTTGAAGTGCTTGTTGGGAGAAAATAGGCAGGTAAAAGTAAAGTAGTTTTTTAAAATTTTCAACAAAACACTCAATCAATCAAACTAGTTAAAAATAAAATCCCCCAAAATATTCAAATGATTTTCTCTTTCACCCCAAGTTTTGACCGTTCGACTATTCTTCTTCGTTTAACTTCCCAGGACCCGAGGACAGAGAACAGCCCTTACTTGGGCTTCATCTACACGTCTTTCCAGGAACGGGCCACCTTCATCTCCCATGGCAACACGGCCCGTTTAGCCCGGGCCCACGGAGACCTCAAGCTGGCCCAAATCTGTGGGACCATAGCCTCGGACGAAAAGCGGCACGAAACTGCCTACACCAAAATTGTCGACAAGCTTTTCGAAGTGGATCCAGATGGGACTGTGCTAGCATTTGCTGACATGATGCGAAAAAAGATTTCAATGCCGGCCCACCTTATGTACGACGGGCTTGACGACAGCCTGTTCGAGCACTTCTCTGCTGTGGCCCAGCGACTCGGAGTGTACACTGCTAGGGACTATGCTGATATCCTTGAGCACTTGGTGGGCCGGTGGAAAGTGGCGGGCCTGATGGGCCTGTCTGGGGAAGGGAGAAAGGCCCAGGAGTATGTGTGTGGGCTGCCGCAGAGGATTAGGAGACTGGAGGAGAGGGCTGCGGGCCGGGCCAAGCAAGGCCCGAGGATTCCATTCAGCNACTTCTAGAGTGCAAGAATTTTCGGGCTGTGCTGTGGATTTTGTTGTACTTAGAGCAACATGAATAGAAGGGGACTGTGTTTGAGTGTGTGGATTTGTGGTGTAATTGATGTTTTTTTCTTAGATGGTTCTCTTGTGTTTATTTTCATACCTTCACCACAATTATCTATTTATTTTTTATGTATTGATATTCATTTGAATCCAGAAATAAACAAAAAAATGAAGTAATGTTTTGTTATACATGAAGTTATTTAGGCTTGGAACCAAATAAGTTAGTTTATAAGTTTCTTGTATTTAAATAAGCTTCATTTAGTAAGATGAACTTATCATATCTTTGAGTAGCCTTTCAAATACGATCGTTGAAATTTTTATTTCAATTAGCTTATGAGCTAATTTTACTAAATACTTTTATCATATAAACTAACTTGTTTTAGCTATAAGTCATAAATTATAAATTCACTTAAAAATTAATTTATAAACTAGCTTATTGGCTAAGCTTATCAAACATAGTCTTAAAAAACTATACATTTTATATGAAGCAGAGAGTGTGAACCGTTATAAGAAGACAACACAACACAACCAGGGGCGGACGCAGACAATTAAAAGTAGGGGGGCACACATTATAATTCATAGAAGAACCAAAAAAAATAACAATATTACATTACAATTGTTCTCTACGTGTTCTCATACTCTGATAGCGTTCAATAATTTCATCATTTTCAATCTTATCAAATACATCTTTCTCATATATGCAATCAAACTATCACTCAACCATTGATCCCCAATTCGGTGGCGCAAATGATTTTTCACACAAGCCCTAAATTAAAAATTACATCAATTTTAAAAATTCTCAAATACAAATTTAGGGTTATAAAAACTAGAAAATAATTAAATAAAGCATACTGTTTGAAATAAAAATTGATAGCTAACTGAGGAAGAAGAAGTTCAAACCACTTTGATTACTGAAAGATTTTTTTCATGTTAATTGCACCGAAATTTTGAAGCTCTGCGAGGTGAGTGGGAGAGAAAATAAAAGAAGAGAAAATGAGGAATGTGTAGGAGCGGGATTTTGCTGGGAGTGGGAAAAAAAAAATTAACTTTGTAAAGTTGTATTGAAGACCCACAATTTAATATAATTAAAAAATATGTACACATCTTACATATCTTTCTTTTTTATCTTATTTTCTTATCTTATCTTATCTTATCTTATTTAATATAAAAGAGTTTGGACATTGTTTCATAAATTATTTTTTTATTCAATACTATCACCTGGTGAAGCCACGTCTCCTCATCTCTTTCCCACAATTTTATATTCGCTCTGTGGTTTAATAATGAAAAGAAACAACATTTGACTTGCAACCTAACACACCATTTTTCTCATTTCTTCTAAAAACTCCGCCGCCGTCACATCTTACATATATATACATATTAGGAGTTCTCAGGGCACAGGGGCACGTGCCCCTGCGGGGCCCACTGTGGGTCCTCCCCTGAACACAACACAAAAGTAATGAAAAGTGTGTATGAATCCACCACAACAATCAAACCAAAGCCACTCCTATTGTTGTCTTAATTATCACACATCAACAAATTCATATATCCAATCAACATATCCTATTACAAGTTACAACCATCCTCAGAAACCTCAGTTCAAACAGAAAGAAAGAAAAATAAACAAAAGAAAAAAAAAGCTCAGTAGCCTTTGCAGAACCATCGACGAATCACACGACTCTGTTAAACGGCTTCCTCCCAACCAAAGCCGGCATAGAAGTAGCCGAACCCACACTAAACTCCCCAACTGAACGAGTCGAGTCGTGCTGAGTGGGCCCCACTTTCCCCCACCGGCCCGAATTCGGAGTCAGGGGGAAAGAGAACCTCCGGCCCGACCCGCTTTCGGGCCGCGTGCCCGCGAACCTTCTCGCCTTGGCCATTGCCGAGACAGTCGGGCTCATGTAGCTCGGCACGGAAAACGGTGGGCAGCTCACGAAGCTGCCGTCATCATCATTGTCCTTCATCGGGAAACGAGACCTCGAAGACCGTGGGGTCGAGGATTCCCCGTTGTTGTTGTGGGCCCGGTGGCTCGGCCCGCGTTCGGAAGTGGGCCCACTTGGAGGAGGAGGAGTGGTGGTTAGGGGGGCGTCTTTCGAGTCGGTGAGCTGGCGGTCTAGCCAGTTCCACCACCAAGGGAACCCGTTGGTTCGGGGGTCGAGAGGGCCGTGGGACGATGATGGGTTGTCTTTCCACGACTGTTTTTTTCGTCGAGCACAGTTAGAATAACGGGTTGTTAGATTGTATCGTATTTAGGCTATGTTTGGTAAACATAAGCTAGCTTGTAAGTTTTAAGTGAATTTCGAGTTTATAGCTGATAGTTTATGATTGAAAAACTAGCTTATATGATAAAAGTATTTAGTAAAATTAGTTGATAAGATAACTGAAATAAAAATTTCAATGAGCTTATTTGAAAAGCTACCCAAGGAAGATTATGAGATAAGCTCGAGCTTTTTTTTAAGAAAAAAACCCGTCCTACCAAACCAAGCTTATCTGAATACAAAAAGCTTATAAGATAATCAAATAAGCTATAAGCTAGCTCATATGCCTACCAAACACAACCTAAGTGATTTTCAAGCTTATAGCTTATGACTTGTAGCTGGAAAGCTAGCTTATATGATAAAAACGTTTGGTAAAATTAGATGATAAGCTAGCTAAAATAAAAATTTCAATTGACTTATTTGAAAAACTACCCAAATAAGCTTATGAAATCAGCTCGAGTTTTTTTAAAAAGCTCGTCCTGCCAAACGAAACTTATTTGAATACATGAAACTTATAAGCTGACCAAATAAATTATAAGCTAAGCTTATTTGATTACCAAACAGTCTGTATTGTATTTAATAACATTAGAAATGGAACTTGTCAAACAAATATCAGTCTAGTGCTATCACTATACACTGCAGGCTAGGCTAGTCTATATTCCAAGTTTCAGCTTTTGAAACTTTTGAATCAGTTTCAAGACAATTGGTGAGTATTAGTTTTGATTTCTAATGATCTTGAAATTAATACGGTAATGCAACGGATGAAGGGTAAGTGTGATTTTTCGAGGTCTTTGGTTTGTTTTTCGCAGGGCAGGATTCCAAAATCGAAAATTGTGAAGAGATCATCGTCGAGTCAAAGTTAAGATAGATCGAATACCTCAAATCAATATAAATCAAATTGAAAATGACTTGTTAGCTAAACTTGATCAACCAATATCTTAATCAAATTTACCTGGTGAGAGTATGCATAGGCCATGGCTCTCTCTCGTTTTATAACAGCCTCAGCTTTCTTCCGTTGTCTTGCTTCAACTTCCTCTTTTGTTAACAAGCTATCATCCCAATCCTCATTCTCAGACTATAAACAAAAGCAAACCAAGAAAAGTATCCACTATTAGAAACAATGCTATATATATCTAGAGGCATATGCTTTCCATACATATAGAGCTCATAAATTAACTTGAAATATCTGCCCCTCAAAAAAACCATATACATTTTTTTTTTTTTTCTAATATATTCAAAAAAGAAAGAATATGTGAATTTAAAGATATTTTCAAACAAATGATGCACACCAGTTGGTTGGTCCATTTGCTGAGGGTACTCTCGAGATCTTTATTACGGTTCCTATAATCTTGCCGTTGATTTTCCAACATTCGTATCTTTCGTGACTGAATTTGTGTATGAACCCTCACGAACAGCTGTAATTGTTTCATGGCATTTGCCGTTTGCCGCTTCACATTCTGGCCCTTAAGCACTTCTTGAAGTCTCACCAAACCGTTTGCAGCTCTGAAGCTTCTTCTCGCCTACCAAGCATTAAATTATTCCAAAAGGAAAAAATTACATATAAAACAAGTAAACAACACTCATGTCAAATTTCTAACTTTAAATAAACACAACCATTTTTTTTTCAGCCATAAAATTGCTGCTGACGAGACTTGGTTGACACGGACCGTTAATAAATTACTTTTTTTCACAATTTTATCAGAAATTTGATATAACAATATGATATGAGAAAGATCGTAAAAAGGATTTCTGAATGACACGTACGAACAAAACACTCGGCATTTTGCAGTAAGCTAGAACAACTAACAGTAAAATTTCACATAGAACTAGCACTAACAGCAAAATTACCATGTAACCCCTGAACACAGCCTGGATCTTAGTAGCTGAGAGGTTTTGGTCTGCCAAAGTGGGCTCCGGCCTCGGCAAATTCGTAATTTCCTTTTTATTTTCTGTTGTCACCTTAGGAATAAATGCCTCTGAAGAAGAAGAAGAAGATGAGACCCCACTTGTTAAAGCCTTCAAAGGAGGAGAGAAAGTGGCTTTCGGTGAAGGAACTCTAGGCGAGACTGGTCTTGCCGGTAAAATTGGTGGACTCGAAGATGAACGTGTAATGGCATTATTAGTAACATTTGTATTAGTACTATCATCATAAGTAGTAACAATATTTGTAATATTAGGCCTAATAAGCAGTTGATCGGCTTCCCCTAAAATTTTCTCGATGCTGCTCGGCTCACTGAACAGGGGAATCAATGATTTGCTTTTTTCGGGCCTTCGAATTCCTTTGTCCTTCTTCTTCTTCTTATCCGATCCCTGATGAGCAATTTGTATTATCTCAATTCATTGAATTTTCACAAAACTTTTCACAAAATTTCAAAGGTTCCATTTTTACTTGCATTCATGTTCTTCTCCAATTCTTGTTTTCACCAAAAATCATCAACTCACTCTTTACTTTTTTACACATTTCCAAATGATTTAACTATTCATCCAACTCACCATCACTAACTACTAATCAAATCAATATAATTGTTTTACTAGTTTTATATCAAGTCAATTTAAATTAACACAATTTTAACTCGCTTACACCCTTCTTCCTTCGTCAAACAAATATTTCTTTTTTTATTTTTTTACCATTCACTGACTAAAAGAGCATTTTCAAACCGAAATTATGCATTTATGCTATTCGCATACTCACCTCCTCAAAGAATAATGAAAAATAATAAAAAATTCACAGAGTTACTTACAACAGTTGGTTTGTCTTTCGAGCTGTGTGTGAAGACCCTTTTGATGGCTGAAAGCCAACTCCCCTTCTTCCCCATCTTCTAACTTCTAAGCATTACTATGTAATTACCCTCCTTGAAAGCAGCCAACACGAAGACTCGATGTCCACTCTATATATAGCTTAATAACTTCTACCAAACTTCTGCAATTAAAAAAAAAAAAAAAGAAAAATCTGAATAAGAAGTTTCATGAGCAATACTAATGGCATTAATTAAGATAACGACTCAAGCAAGTTTTAATTATTGTTAGGCACAAACGAATACGAGCACTGAATAGCGGATACGAAAAAAAATCCTCATCGGCCGGTATTTCAGTTTGAGCTGTTGAAAAATGAAAACTTTTATCAGTTTCAAGAAAGGCTGCCTGCAACTTTCCATGTTTAATTCCAACAAAAGCAAGAGCGTGCCATCTAATTGTAATTGTATTAGCATAATAGAAACAACGATATAGTCAGATTAATCTACCTAAATGGGTCTAAACATAATCTGATCCTTCAATTTCACTAAACTTAGCAAGAATTAGGCTTTTATCAATTTATCAAATTGGGTACACAAAATTCAGCTGCTGGAGGGTTTTATGGAAAATTTTCAAATGGGCAAAAAGGACCACACAAATAAACAAACAATGATACTTCAACTGAAGGGCTACCAAGAAGAATAAACAAAACCCAGATAATAATTTCTTCACAAGATTTGTTCATCACATGGGACAGAACAAAAAAATAAAAAGAACATTTTTCATGCAATAAAAATTGCAATTTACAGATAAATTCATCACCTTTAGCTGTTGCGCTTAAGCTGCAGAAGCTTTTCAAGAAAAGCTGCAACAACTAAAAAAGAAAAACTTTTTTTTTTTCTCTAAATACCCAGCACAGATAAAGGGCTAATTCTTTGAAGTCTCCCTAGAAGATGCTTCTCGCCTCCATTTTTCTCTCTCTCAAATTGACACACTCCAAACTGCGTGTGTGTGTGTGTGTTTTGAACTTGTGACAGGGTGTTNTGTGAAAAAGTTTGCAACTTTATTTCCTTGTGTGTCTCCTTGCCCACCTTTTAAGCTCTTTTTCTTTTGATTGCTAATGGTACTTTGCTTTCATCATGATGATGATGAAAAATATCATAAATTTAGTTTGCTGTAGTTGAAATTATTATTTCTTAAAAATAATTATATAATATAAAGTCATGTTATTTCTTCATGTTTTCTAGTCATAAGTATAAATTACAGGTCAACATTTTCTCATACGACTTATTTGAGAAAAAAAATTGAACAAATATAGTACAAAATAATTGCATCCAATAATTTTTTGATAGATTAAGATAGTTTGCCTATAACAGTTGATAATTATAAACAATTTGTGTTTAAGATTTATCAGGGCGTTTCTAATTAACGAATCGTGTTGAACAATGGGCATTTTAATTGGCTGGATAGACTCGTCATACTTTTTTTAAAAAAATATATATTTACGTTATGAAATATAATATCTCTGTTTAGTAAATAAAGTATGACATTTTAATTTAAAATTATTCATATTTATTGAAAAAGAATGATGACTTAATTTTTAAACTTGTCTAGCGGCGGTCTTATTAATCGTGCGTACCTTGTTTGCGTATGTCTGTTATCTTTTCATGTTGCCTATTTTATTTTATCATAAGTATAATATTAAATCCAAATTTTATTAGTGATGTGTTGTAACTTGTATCATGTTTATTCTAATATTTTTCTTTATAATCTGCTCTCTGATTTTATTATATCGTGCTTGTTTCGTATCAGTTATTGTCAGTATTAACTGAATTGGATAATGTTTAAAACTTAAAAAAAATAAAAAAAAATCCCACCATATAATAAGGTGGTTGGTCACCTATGTAGTAGAATAGTAGCTATTTGCCCATCTTCTAATTCAACCAACTTTTACTTAAATAGGAAGACTATTATCAGACAGCAATTTTTTAACCTATTTCTTCCCACCCGCTTATTATTGCTTACCAAATGTACGGCCCTTTTTTAATTATACATTTGATTTGATGTTTGTGACCATGATTTTGCAGTGTAATTTAATCAACTTTGAAAAAAAATAAAACCAAAAGTTATAATCTGGACAAATTCAAAAGGAAATCACGTGTCAACGGTCAAGATCATGCGGTAATTTTCCTTTGTTTCCACACGCGCGCACGTAATAATCCGTCCCAAGCACGGCAATTGACAAGTCAGACTCAACTAGTTTTACCCGTGCATTTGCACGAAAAGTAATATAATAAAAAAGAAAGTAATTAAGAATACAGAATAATAAAAATCATGTGGAAAAAATTTAATTTAAAAATCAAATCTAAATATTACTAAACACTTTTTTATATGCAGCAGTCGTGGTTTTCCTATCGTCAGACTCCCCATCACAACAAATCATTATCGTTAAACTTTTTCGACTCGTGACTCTGAAATTTGATTTTTCAAAATTTTATATTTATCTTTATAATATCCCAAAAAATATTTTTTATTTTTATATGACAGCGATAGAAAATAGAGATATTTTTAGTTATTCTTAACTAATTGTGAAATATATATCTATTTTATACATATATAATAAGAATTACCATTTAACAAAAATAGTAGCAAAAAAATACGAAATAATTTAATGCAACCTATAAATATGTACATTGCAAATGGAGCTGGAAGAGTCATTGTTGACAATTCTTCTGGCATAGTGCTAATAATGGACTAAATCAAAATGGCTCAATTAAATTCTAGTGCTTCTTCTATTAGTGAAGTTTCTAGAAAAAAAAAATATATCAAATGACGCAATGCACCTTGGGTCGCTACGGAAACAGTCTCCTTGTATAATTACAAGGGTAAGGTCTGCGTACAACTGACCCCTCAGACCCCAACCTGTCGGGAATATACTGGGTATGTTGTTGTTGTTGTTGTATAAATAGTAAGTATTATTATTTTTTTATTTTTATATTTAAAAAATCATACAACATTTAATGCTGCATTAAATTTTTGGCTTTAATTCATTTTATTATTTAAAAATTCTAGCTAAGATCTATTAAGTGTGCACTTTTTATTTTTAATTTATTTTTCATAGAAACAACAAAAAACATTAAAATCTCAGTCTCTATATTTATAAAATCTCAATTCAAAAGGTAATAAAAATTTTAGAATATCGGTCTTTATATTTATGCCTTTCAAAAAAAATATTGAATATTATTTGTTAAATATCATTTTCCACTAATCATCACAATTTTTTTATTTGAAACGTGTGATAATAAACTTGGTAATGTTTATCACTTCTTTGTTTACCAATCTATTGTTTTTTCTATACTTAGTTTCAAAATGTAAAATAATTATCAAATTATCAGTCTCAATAATTGTGCACTTAAAAAAAATAAATTTAATGATAATATATTATTTGTTAATAGTACACAATTTTGAAAACTCCATTATAAATTGTATGTTGATATCCAAATCATTTTATAAATGCAATCGACTTTGTTAAATCTCCACGAAAATATGGTAAAACAAAATGAGACGATCAACTTTGTATAGAAATATAATAAAATCAATAAATCAATATAAAGTTCACAGGAAATTAACATAATGAATAATTTGTATAGTACACAGATCTAAAAAATAATACTCACGTGGATTCTAGAATTCAAACTTATACTTATCATCATCTTTGGAAATTGAATAATATATTTTCGGCAAGATTTTTTTAAATAATTTTAGACATGTTTTATTTATAAAATAGTTTAGAAAGACTTTAGGTGAATTCACATCTTCAATAATGATATATAAAATTTTAGATACTTTACATATGTTATATAATATTTTAGGTGTTTTTATTATTTTAAACATACATTTTTTATGTTATTTTATACAAAATAATTTTATATTTTTTACAACTGATATACGATAAATTATGTCACATATTAACTCCACATCTTAATTTCAATTATTAGTTAATATTATTTACCATCATATTTAATTTATAATTATTAGTTAATATTATTTACTGTCAGCATTAATTTATAATTATTATTTAATATTATTTACCCGTGCATCGCACGGGCTACACACTAGTTTATATGATACCAAAAATATATACTATCAATATAAAAAGAAAAATATTTTGTATTTCAAGACATGAAAAGACGTTACAGAAATGAGCACAATCCAAAATGGGACCTGTCAAAATAAATTGTGTAACTGAAAGTTACATATTATTATTATTAAATGCGAACATATTTTTATTAAATGAACACTTATTTTTATTAAATGAACTCATATTATTATTAAATGTTGGGTGAATAAAATTTATTGAAGCTTGCCAGAAATTATATATATATATAGATTTCAAGGAGTAAGAAAATTGTCGTACACAAAAAAACTAGCTTCTTTAATCTCGGCTCTGACTTGTTTGTATTTATTGTAATTGTACTTTTCATTCGAGCGGCTAAATGAAATGAATAGTTTATGAGCTCGATTAGTCGGCTCGTTTAGGCTTGTTATACTTTTTATTTGAATTTCTAAACGAGATGGTCGTGAGCTCAGGTCGAATCTATTAGATCCGTTAAGGTTTGAGTTCAAACCATTCACAATTTGTTTAGTTAATGAGTTAAGCTTGTTTAATTAATGAAATGTGCTCGACTCTACTCGTTTAAGTTCGTTAGACTTGAAAAATATTTTTTTTACGTAATTCCGTAGAGGATGCTTGAATACAAATATTTTCAAAAAAAAATCTAATCATTTTTAACCAATCACTTTTTTTTAACTCAAATCTAACTCAACTTTAACTCAACCCTTCAATCCTCAATATTATCAATATAATAAAATAATACAATTCAATTAATCTTACACATTACATCAACTTCAATTCAATATTCATCCGCTCACATAAATTTAATTAGCTATCATCTCACATCATCTCTCTCCTACTTTTACATAAAATCAACTTTAATTATTTTATTTTAAGTATTATTTGAATATAAATTCAAGATCTCACTAACAACTAACCATACCATTTTTTCAAAATTAACCACACTAAACAAAAATCTAATCAAAATCAAAACTATCTTATATCCAAGCATCCTCAACTTTTAGCATAATTAGAGTTGTAATTAGGAATCGTTAACGAGCCGAACTTGAGCTCGTTTATGATATCTTTAACTTAGCTTGCTCAATAAGTGACGCAGCCCAAGCTCGAGTTTGGCATGTCTTTTACTTAGGGAATCTGCATCAATTTTAATTCCTTTGATCACAAATCACTCTCTTTTTCATCCACATAATCATTTTATTCATTTAAACAATTTCCTACATTCATCAATACATTTAAATTACAATATATATATATATATATATATATATATATATATTTTGTGATGAGCCCACCATATTATAATACATAAACACACGAGTCAATCACTTTTTATCTTTCCATAAGAGACATAATATTTAAAATTACTTTGGCCCAACAATTATGTGTGTCACACCATTCAATAGAATGAATGGTTAATGTGGAGCCCAATTGTTTTGTCATCAAATGGATGCCTCACATTGGTGGGTTGAAAATTTTTGACACTTACTAGTACGTAGCCCGTGCGATGCACGGGACATAAATATTAAATGAGTCATTTCCACAGAGCTTGTCTGTTAACTAGCTCGTGTGATTCACAGGAGATATTAAATGAGTGGACAATAGGGCTTGTCAGTTAAGGCCTAAAAAACAATAGAGTTTGATCATCTATTTTTTTACCTCTTTCATCAACGTCATCTTTTTTGCCGAGACATTAAACCTGAGCCTAATAGTGGCAGTGCTAGACCGTAAATTAATTAATATATTATCTCGCTCACATGTTTATAATAATATAAATTTGATTTCATTATATATATTTATTCATTGATATAAGAAAAATAACAATTTTACGTAATCTTGTTCCTCGTATAAAACTCATATTATTTTATTATAAAATTTATTGTAATAGCATATTGACCCGTTTATATTATTATAAATAATATTTTAACATATATATTTATTTTTTAATACAAAATAATAATAATTTTACATATTTTGGTTTATCATAATACTCAATTATTAATCTATCAAAAAATCTATTATCATATAATGTCATTATTATTTATAACACTTGTAGAAGTAATATATTTGTTATATAATGATAAATATGTAATGTATATTAATATTATTTAGTGATGTAATTAATTTAAAAAGATATAAGCAAATTTAATGTTTGGTAGGAATGTGATTATATGTAAGTTGAGATCAAATGAAATGTATCAAAAAAATCTGCTTATGATATTTTCTTTTAAATGTTTGAATGAATTTGAAATTCAAATTACAAATCAACCTCCAGTTATTCAAATAATTTTAAAAAAGTTACCAGTTGTAGTAAAATGCACGTGACAATATATTATAAATATACATGACGTCAGTAATGTTATGAATCTTTAAGTTCCTAAAATATATATTGTTTAGATATGAAACTAATTAACTTATATGTTAAGATAATATATATAAATATATGTATTGTACGAAATATACACATGACAAGTTATTATATTTATTTATATATTGTTTGTATATTGTTTGTATTGTTTATTATATTTGTTTATCATATTTGTATATAAATATATTGTTTATATATTTGTCTGTATTGTACGATAAATTATTATATTTGTTTATATATTGTTTAAATATAATGTTTAGATATGAAACTAATTAACTTATATGTTAAGATAATATATATAAATATATGTATTGTATGAAATCTTTAACGTGTTTGCTAAATTTTTCCCCTAAAAAATTCAAAATACATTTAGGCATGTTTTGTTTGAAGTTGTAAATTCAAATATGCATCTATATAACACATCCCATGATTTATGCTAGCATTAAATGCTACTTGTTTTTTTAATTAACAAAATTAAAAAAACATACCAAAAATGGAATGCAATTAATATTCCCTATTTTTTTGCTTACTATTTTTGAAAAATGTTAATTCTTATTACATATATATAGATATGACGGAAAAATGAGCCGATAGAGATGCTCTTAGAGCATCTACAATGTTTTAGGTCTAGTTTTGCCTATGTGGCATGTAAGTAAACCCAAGTCTTGAACGACATGGATAAAATTATGTAAAATTAACAAAATTCACTCTAATGCAAAGAGACTAGGTCTCTACTTGGGTCTAAAATAGACTTAAGGGTAGATCGGGTCTCTTTTCTAGCTGCCACATCAACAAGACTCAGTCTACTTTTATGTGCATTGGAGAATTTATTTTTTTAGACTAGGTCTATTTATTAGGTGACATATAATTTTGTAGGATTGAACTCAAAGCATTGTGGATGCTCTTACAACTTTACTTTTCATTAAAAACGTTTGAGTATTTTTTATTTTAAAAAAGTAATGAAATAATCAAATTGACCAACAAGTCGTGTAAAAAAAAGTGGAGACACAACAAATCACAAGCATTTTACATAACCTAAAAACTAAACAGATACGTGAGAATTTTAACTTCAAAAGTCCTAAAAACAACAATGCAGCATTACAAAGTCCTAAAACACCAAAAGGGACTAAAGTCTAAGCCTAATACTTAAACTATGTTTGGTGAACCTAGGTGTTAAGCTAGTTTATAGTTGATAAGCTAGTTTATAACTTTTAAGTGAATTTCGAACTTATAGTTGATAGCTTATGACTAGAAAGCTAACTTATATTATAAAAATTTCAGTAGTCAGCGTTCGACACATGGTGCAAAAAGCGAACAACATTAGACCTCAATGGTTGGCCAATAATAAGCCATTCAACTCGACATTTTCACATAAGCAATCAATTTGGCATTAAACAAGGTTTCGTGTAAAACACTCGGTTTCCATACCCAAGGTGCTGGCCTACATCCCGCGAAGGCCAATCGATGACAACACATTAAATGCTGGCAGAACGCATGTCAATCATACTGTCGAAAGTGATCATTAGGAGTGAGTCCCTGCAGAGCCACATGTCACCATCAAATCACATTTAATGTTGATGTACTAACATCGTGAACAATACACGTGGGTTTTGCACCATAAATATCCCTCATTTATTATTTTAGAAGACACGAATCTTCTCTTACTAAAATTAATCCTGAGCATAATCAATATATAAAAAAGGCGACCCATCATCATTACAATATACAAAATTCTATTTATATTTACGGAGATTATCTCACTCGTTGACTAAAATTTCACACGTCAACAACATATATATAAAAAAATTTTAAAAAAATAATATTTATTATATATATACCAGTCGATTCGATATTTCGATTATTTAAAACAATAAAATTGACGTTGGACCGCATAACTGAAATCATAAAAGCAAAAACTGATATCCACCAACATATAAAAAACCAAAACAAATAAATTTATTGCGGTTTGTTTCGGTCGTTCTTNGTCACTCTTATATGCATTACAAAATACACAACTGTGACAAATTAAATGCACATTAATACATGTGAAAATACAAAATAATGTACGCTGCAGCGTTAGTGGAATATATGCTAATGTGCATTCCCACACGCATTAATGTGCACTCCATCTAACAGTATTGTGCATTTTGCAGTATCGTATTTTAATATCCATCTCCATACTAATTAATGTGCATTTTATTTATCATAATTGTGGATTTACTAATTTTTTAATGAATTACATATTTTTCCTTGTGACTAAATTGCAATATAATTAAAATTCTTAACAATGCATATAAGTCCTTCAGACTTATCTAATTTACAAAAGTTTTCCCTAACCCTAGTTTTCGAATTCAATTTTAGTTCCCATCTATAATTTCTTAAATTGGTGTTGATTGTTACCATTTTCAGGCCTTGGCGGATGTCGCAGATGTCGGTACGGACGGAGATGGCGATGGCGATGGGGAGGGCGGAGATGGTAGCGACGGCGGAGGGTTGGACAGATGATGAGGAAGACGATGGTAGCAGTGGCGGATGGTGGGACGGGAGTGTGCAACAGCGGATTTGAACAGGACGAGTGACGAGGAAGGCGATGGTAACAACGACGAAGGGTGGGGACGTGGCCGGTGAGGATGAGCAGAAGGAGGCGGACGACGTTGGTGGTGACACCCTACCACCAGAATATCGCGAGGTCGACGAGGCTGTCGGTGAGATAATAGAGGAGATACCGCTGAATGGTTGTGGGCAGATGTGCAACGATGCCCGACAAAAGAAGCCGTCGGAGTTGGGGAGGTGGGGACGACCTGCTTGTGTTTTCTCTATGTGTGTTCACCAGAGGTTGCCGTTTGCCGGTGTCGAGTGGTGTGCACCGGTCTCTTGTTGCTATTGGACGAGGTCAGTTCATCGAAGACGAGCGCCGGCAGCTAGAAGAAGGCAATTGACGAGTTGATTTCTTATGGGAGAGAGAAAGAGGTGGTGAGGGGGTGGAGGGTTAGTTGGAGGGTCCATTGATATAATTTGGTTTGGTTGGGAGGGGTGTGTAAAATGTCCAAAATCTATATATATCTAAAAAGGTTGATGTAAAAATCCTTTTTTAGAAACCTAAAAATAATTGAGTTGACTTTTGACTTTCTATTTATGTATTCTACTTTAAAATCGGAAGAAAAATCGTGAAAAGGCAGTGGATATTTCGTTAATTTAGCATGAAATTTGCGTTAATTAAGCAAATGGATATTCTCCATTCATTAATTTAGCATGAAATTTGCGTTAATTAAGCAAATGGATATTCTCCTTAATAATGGTGATATTTCCGTTAATTAAGCATGTGAAATTGATTGTCCGTTGCAAAAATCATGAGACTTACTATCTATCCAAATACAATCCATAATTATCTTATCACTTTTGGTTAATAAAAAATTGTATCAAAGGATATTCACTACCACCATTACAACTCATCATTCACGAGTTGAGAGAAAAAAAAATACAGAGAATAATTTTTCATCGCATATACAATGCTTCCAGGCTGGGGTACACTTGATTCCGTTAACAAAAGAAACAAACTTTTTTTTTGCATCTGAGAGCACCCCGCATTATTGAAACCCATCACGAACGGGAGAGCTGTAACGCATTCCATATACTGTTTCATGATGAACAACATTATTGATACCCATCACGAACGGGAGAGCTGTAACGCATTCCATATACTGTTTCATGATGAACAGGTAATATTTACCTTTGTTATTTCAATTTTATATAATTTAGAAAAATATTTTAATTAATATTTATAAGCTGTAACGCATTCCATATACTGTTTCATGATGAACAACATTATTGAAACCCATCACGAACGGGATAGCTGTAACGCATTCCATATACTGTTTCATGATGAACAGGTAATATTTACCTTTGTTATTTCAATTTTATATAATTTAGAAAATTATTTTAATTAATATTTATAAATTTGTATCGTAGGGTGCTTTCATTAAATGCATAATACGTTATCCGAATTTGAGAGCAACAAACTTTATATAAACTGAGAGTAATCTAATTTTTGTAAAATATGTAAACTTTAAACGTGTTTTTATATATAAAATTGTATATACTTTTAAACATGTTAGTTGGGCAAATTTTAAGGATATATATATATATGTGTGTGTATACTAACTGTAAGTATATATATTTTTCTTATAAAATAGTCTAGACAGGTAATTTTACATTTTTCGATAATAATATAAAATATTTTAATACTTTCACATATGTTATATAATAGTCTACGTATTCTTAATGTCTTTTGGTTGTAACATTGTTAACACATATAATATTAGATACTTTTAAACATATTTAGATAATTTTTTTACTCATTCTTTAATATCTATGTGCATAAAAAGAGAATAAGATTTATAAAAGATTTTCCGGCAATATACTAAATGTTAGATAAAAAATCTCATATTATTTGTTATATAATATTTCGAGTTGCATTAATTTTGATTTGTAAGTGTAAACTTGATAAATTAAGCGTATGAGAAGGAGCGTACGAATTACTGTAAGGATTTAAAAAATAAAAAATAAATCTAATTTTTTAATATTTTCTACTAACTTCTAAACGAATTTATGTCATAATTCGTCATAATTTTTCCACATCATGTCAATATTAATTTTATATATACTAGGTAAAAGGTAAATCATTATCTCAATTCTTATTCTATATATTCTAAGTAAATCTTCTCATCTATCTCAACGGTCCGCAGGTAGTATTTCATACTTTTCTATTCATAATCAAATATATCAAAGCTTCACAAATTTTACTTCACAAAGAAAGTGTTCAATAATTTATATTTTTTTTCTTCTTTGCAATCCATTTATTTTTGTTACATATATATAAATTATATTATTTTTAATATTTCACACATTAAACATTTCAGGAAAATATATCATCCCGTGCATCGCACGGGCTACGCGCTAGTACCTCTAATAAGGCCGTTGGATTATCATTTTTTTTTCACTATACTCTTATTTCTTTCGCTAAACATTATGACAAAAAATATGTTATCTAATTATTATGTCTAAATATCATTTTTTAATATCATATTTTGATCATATTTAATAATATATTTATTATTTATCATTTATTGATCATATTTTTTTTTATGGTTTATTATGCAATAAACATTAGTTAGAGACAATATTTCTCATTTTGGTTTATGTTTAATAAACCCTGTATTTATACATGACCAGTTTTGTGTCGCTGTTTCATGAGTTACAAATAAAAAAAATAAAAAGTATTAATTTGTGATAATGAAAACAGCTCAAAAACCAAAAATATCGCGTTATAGATTTGTATGAATTGCAAATTTGCAATTTTCATTTAATGGTTTCTTTATTGGGTAGCTCTAGTGTACTTGCACGGTTTATGTATTATTTTTAAAATTAAAAATAACAATGGGAATTGTTTACTCATTTTTTTAATCATATACGGACGGATATACCTATCAAGTTCTCCTTAAAATCACACAAAATTTCCTCTCTGAAGTTTGTTTTCCAGTCGAGAAATTGAAAAAGGAAATCCAGGTTTTTGGAGGCAAAAACCCTTCTGCTTTGCCGTCAATCTTCGCCGCCCAATCGCAGACGACCTCCGGCATCCAGCGCCGCCATGGCGGAGAACTGACCCTCGGTATTTGTTCTTCACCATTTTTTAGCTCAACACTGAGGTTTTCTTTCGTTTCATTTCTAGCACTTTCTCCTAGTTCATTCGCACACTTTCACTAATCACCAGCTTAAACATTTCTCAATTATCCTAAACATGATTTGAAATTGGTCTTTCAGCTAAAGTTTTTCTCCGTCCAAGTCATATCTGACAAGTGCCTCTTGGTTGTTTTTTCAGCATCAACAGCTCGTTTGGTGCTTGGTCGAGACCTTGTTTGTTAAGGTTGAAAGAGTTTGCAGATTTTCATGGCTTGTTATCATATATCTCACCAAAAAGTTCAAGCCTGTTGGAGGACATTGTATTCAAGCTGGAAACCAAATGGTTTAGTCAGTAAGAGATTTTTCTGTACGTCGAGTAGTTTTGGATGTCTGACGAGGAAATACTTTTCATCCATCCCCTGTAAAAGGGTATATATCTATCACTACTGTCTACCGTTAAATGCTCTTCTTGTAGCCTTTTCTTTTCTATATATTCTGATTGTCTAGTTCTCTCTTTTTTTTGTTTGTTCTTTTTGTCAGAATTTTCGTGGAGGGCGTCATAGCTTGATTTCTGGAGTTTGTGGTGTCGTGCGCCCTTTCTCTTCTACTGCTATCAGTACATCTGCTCAAAGTGCACAAGCAATTGACGAGAGCACGATATCGAATTCTGCTACAAGTGATGATGTGCAGACAACCATTACTCCGTCAAATGGCAGAGTAATGCTTATAGATGGCACTTCAATCATATATAGAGCATATTACAAACTTCTTGGTATGTATATGGATCAGCTTTGTTCCTTTTAATTACACTGATCTTGGCAAATGATGATGTAACTGGACTGCAGACCATTTTTTTTTTAACATATAAACTTCAGCAGAAGCTGATACTTTACTGGTTATTGTTAGCAAAATTGCACCATGGTCATCTTTCACATGCTGATGGAAATGGAGATTGGGTCCTCACTATTTTCAGTGCATTGTCTCTGGTAAGTTTTAATTTCTATATTTGTGATGACTTTTATTTGGATCATTCTGAGCTTCGCACCACTGTTCCCTTTTAAGAGAATAAGTTTATTGCCAATTAGAATTGGACTCAAACTATTCTCTGATGTTTTTTTCCCTTTTATTGCTTTCTTTAGAAGAGTGTTACTGGAAAAGTATGACACGGTGACTTTAGCTGTTTCTTTTAGTAGCTTGTTTAGTCTTGTATATATGAATGTACATACATCTGAACTATTTTGTCTGTTTGTATGTATTTTTGTTGGTTGGATATCCAAAGGAAAATAGTGAATCATTGCTGCTCATATTACAGTGTTGTTATTTTCACTATCTATGTGTGTATGGTAAAAGATGTTCCACAATTCTATAGTGCCTTCATCTTCCTCTGCTGAGCAAAACTAGTGTAGGTACTATTGTACTGTTTTTCTTCTGGGGGGTCAAATACTGATGTGTTTACTTGGTGCTGCAAAAAGTTGTTGGGTTGGCAGAATGGACCAATGGAACACCAACTTAAAATGAAGGAATATTAGTAAATAACACGAAATTACAGAGGCTGTAGTTCCTAAATCTGCCACACAGCAGTTGCTACTTAATCCTATTACTCATAAATGCTAGAACTAAGTCATCAGCTCACTAGAAAAGATTCTTCAATTGATGGGTGACTGCAGGTATCAACAAAGCTGTATCATCTTTTATTCTGATCCAAACAAATTAGAACTTCTGCGTTTGACAAAATGGATTAGTTTTACAATGAACTGCTGACCAATCTAGATGACACAAATTTGGGTTTGTTGTATTGTCCAACAATGTGTTTTGTTGTGGCTAATGCCTAATGATCAGATATGTGATGGTCTTCTGTGTTTCTCCCCTCTTTTATTTTTTAGACTGATACAAATCAATTGTTTTAAAATTGCTTCACTTGATTTCTGCAGATAATTGATGTCTTGGAATTTCTCCCTTCACATGTAGCGGTATGCCACCTCCTATCATGTAGCTTATCCTCGTCGTAGCAGTGTTTGTTTTTGGCTTTTCAGTTGTTTCCTTAGATCCACAATATAATGACAAAAACACTAGTAATGGGATCAAATACTTGTCCGTAACTCCCCCGTCCCCTTGAATTAGGAGAAAACACAACATTTGCTTGACCTCATAGACTCATAGACCGTATAGTTTGATTGGGTTTTGCATGATAAATGAACCTTTATAACCAAATTTACTTCTACAGAGGGGCTTATGCTGACATTGCGAAAACTAAAAAGAAAAAGCAAAGGCCAGTACTGTTGCAAGAAAGACAAGATACTTATTATTCACTTTCAGTTGCAAACAGATAAATGCATGAAATTTAGGCTAGCACAATCAAGGGCAACGTAAGGTATAAGATAATGTCATAGACTTTGGAAAGGGTTGTAAGTTTCGAGAGATCATAGTGTTGAAAAGAGGTTCGAGAAAGGAAACTAGAACAAACTTCGCGGAGGATTTAAAACAATGATTGGAGTTGAACTCATAGGTTAAGAACTGAGGAGCACACAAATCTTAGAATGCTCCTTTTTTCATAATATTACGTCTCTAAAAATTCAATTGAATCAGTAGTGTTCCTGGACAGCATATTTAGGATAGCATGTTGAAGGATAATGGTTGTATAGCTATACTGCTTGAGTCTTGTAGTCATTCACGCAACAGTGTTACCGTTGCCTTCTTACTACTATTTCTATCTTCATGTGAAATATACACATCATTTATTTTACTTATTTGATTCATGTGTCATTTGATTTATCCTCTTTTCTTTTGTGCCTTTTACATACTTACCTGCAGCTGTAGCCGTATTAGTTCTAACAGAAGTTGTTTTACTTGTGTTCTGGTTTTCATCCCTTTCCTGTACAGGTGGTTTTTGACCATGATGGTAAGATTTACTTTTTGCTTATATTTGTTGTCTTTGCTTGATTTCTTATTTAATTCTTAATTCTTACTTGCTTTTATTTTCTTTAATTGTTACAAGCTTCTTGTGTCCCTTCTTATGTCCAACGCTTGGTTTTCTTAGTTGAAGAGCTTGACTGCACGCACATATGGCATATAGATTGTTTTTTTGTCCATATATTGAAGGATAGTGGTTGAATTTTATTTTATTCAGATCTAATTATTAGAGGAATAGTAACCTCATGCTTTAACATGGATCCATACATATATGATCAATATTGTTTTCCATATTAGTTATGTGTAAAGAGGTTGAAGTTAATTTAATATGTTTCTTGTCTCGTAACCATTATCATATTACATTCCAATAGAGAACCTTGCTCACTTTGTTTGAATTGATCTAATGTACTAGCCAATAGAATGAAACCTTTTT
>BKCP01005516.1:1515425-1554467 GCA_008636005.1 Striga asiatica | reverse complement strand
AATTTGGCGCTTGGAGGATAAATGGTGCCGGGACATGGTGTGGTGGTTGCAACCTGGACCCTTAATCTACTTTCAGTTTTGGATGGGATATTTGGTGGTCTTGATGATAATGTTGCAGTGTATTAGTGTATGTAGCTTAATACATGATGAATGCTCCTAGTAGAACTCTCCACCAAAAGCTAACTCAAAGAGATAGACAACCCAGTAACTAATTGATGTTGGACAAGCATGAACTTCTTATACTTGCCCTCATGTAGCGTGCTGAGCAAAGTGGCCAAGTCCAAAGCCAACATGGCCTCCAAACAAATAAACCCGAGTGCTCGTATATCATGATAAATGGACTTGAGTAGAACTCGCCACCAAAAGCTAGCTCAAAGGGAGAAGGTGGCTAACCCACACTTACACACCATTACAGCGTAGTAACCAAAGGATGTGGGATAAACAGAAACTTCTGACATTATATGTTCTGAAAGAAAACCTAGGTGGTGTCTATTTGATGAAGAAGATTTAGAAGCATGCGATAGGATGTTGTTTCTTCTTATCATGATGAGATCGTTGCTTAAAGACTAAGTAGAAGAATTGTCAGATTAACAGTTAGTCTTTTTTATTGTTTGTCTTCAATGTTCATTTCAGGCTAGTTTAAGTAGGGAGCTTAAGTTGGTGCTGTTACCGGTTTTGTGCTTGCTTGTCGAGAAAGTTTAGGAATGCACTAGATTGAGTCTGTACTCTGTAGTTAGTAGTTACCATAAATTTGCTTCTGAAAGATCACTATTATTAGCCACGAAGCTCAAGTTTTACAGATCACCTTGTGCAAGGGTGGATATCAGGGTCACTGAATCTTAAAGTTTCATTGAGCTGTATTCCGTCCACTCCAACCACTCCTACGGACTCGTTAAAGTGAAAACGAAAATTTCTGAACGATTTCTGTATAAAATTCTATATCAAGTGTGCTTATCTTCAGTGTGTAAAATATGGTCTTGTTCTAAAATGTTTTTGAATACTTATAAGATTACTTGTCTTTGGATAATAGCGAATTACTTAGGAGTTTCTGATAGAACGGAGATTTTCCTTACAGGGGTACCATATGGTCATGCTTCTCTTTCAACCAAACAAAGTTTTGTAGCGAAAGGTATGCTATTTGACTTTTCAGTTTCTTGTCTTCACGTGTGTTAGCACAAAATGGGATAGTTGTGCCCAATACTCCGAACAGTCGAGAAATGGTTATGTTTAATTGGTGTAGCAGCATATGAAAGTAACTGAATATTGGGTTAGTTTTGCCTGCAATGTGGTCAAACCTGGGCCTTCTTTGATGGCGATTCACTTCTAAAATTTACTGCATTTATGGTAAGGGAGATTAGTTATTTATGTGTAAGGAAATATTTATGTCAGCATAAATGTACTATTGAAGAAGTTCGTATCATAGTATCATATGCCTGATTCAACTCACCAACTCCATGGTTACGTTTAATTGGTGTAGCAGCATATGAAAGTAACTGAATATTGGGTTTTTAGTTTTGCATGTAATGTGGTCAAACCTGGGCCTTCTTTAATAGTGATTCACTTGTAAAATTTACTGCCTTTATGGTAAGGGGGAATAGTTATTTATGTGTAAAGAAATGTTTATGTCAGCATTAATGTACTGTTGAAGACATTCGTATCATAGTATCATATGCCTGATTCAACTCACCAACTCCAAGCATTAGACCCATGAATTTAATCAGCTCTGATCACCACTGCATATTTCTTTACATTTCACTAAGCTTTATGCTTCATAACTGTCCGTAAAATTCATACCCCGAAACAATCAATCCTAGGATTCTTTATTCCATTTGACGGGTAACCAACTGGTATTTCAATTACTGAAGCTTCTTCCGAGTTAATTTGACTGAAAGTAGGTAGTTTTCTTCAGCTGAAAGTGTTTAATGGTATATGATAGGACAGTATTATTGTTAAATGTTGCATCTTAGGTTTAACACGCACCAGTAATGGTGGTGACCAGCTGGTGTGGACTTGAGAAACTACAAATCTTGTGCAATGTTTAATGCTTCCTCATCAACATTTAAAGCTCGTGTTTAGTTTCTGGATATATGTGGACGAACCATTATTGCCAAAATCATCAGTTTTACTTCCTCAACTGGCATTCCTTTGAAGTAATGTCTTGATGACTTCTGAGGGGCAATTTTATGAAGTAATGATAAAAAACAGTGGAATTGCATTTATTAACTCCCAGATTCTGTGCCAATTAGAACTGTGGCTTGAATTCTCGGATGGTGCTACTATGCGTACTGTCGCTTTTATTTGTAGTTAAGAGCAGAGCATTGTAAATTGTATATTTATCATACTTGCTGTGTAAACATAGGCTAGCTGTTTAAGGTGTAGTAGGTATTCCAATTATTTCATTTGCAAAAACACAGATGCTTGGTCAAATTTCTTGTAGGCCTGAATTTCCGCCACACCCTATATCCCGCTTATAAGAGCAACCGGCCTCCAACCCCCGATACAATCGTGCAGGGCCTTCAGTACTTGAAAGCATCCATTAAGGCTATGTCCATCAAAGTAATTGAGGTATGATAGTATGCTGTCACTATTAAGGTAGCCGATTGAAGATGCATGTTATTTATTTGATTCTTTTGAGAAGGTCCCAGGTGTTGAAGCTGATGATGTAATTGGGACCCTGGCCGTGAGAAGTGTCAATGATGGATTCAAGGTATTTCCACTACCCTTTGTTGGGTAATATATTGATGATCCAAAGAAGACATGTTTAACAAGTTTTGTTACTGTGGGTGTTACTGTTGATGTGTATTTGGTTTATTAATCATTGTAAAAAGGTAGCAAGATTTTTTTGGAGTTTGCATGACTGGCACCACCGTTATCTCTTGAAGTTAGTTCTGTATTCTGATGCTTTTTGTATCCTGCATTTTGGAATTCCTGTTTCAAAATTGTTATATTATAATTTGATTTAACATATAGCGACAGGTTTGGATGTTTGGCTTCTGTTGAAGCTTTGTTCCGGTCTCTTGGTGTATTTTTGTGCTTTTAGTGTGATATCTCATTCCCTTGACGAGAAGCTCTTGTTCTTACCAGCGATTTTTCTATTTTTCATTAAGCCCCGACTCTTGTGTAATATAGGTACGAGTTGTCTCCCCAGACAAAGACTTCTTCCAAATTCTATCTCCTTCGTTGCGTTTATTGCGGATTGCTCCTCGTGGATTTGAGTTAGTATAAGTCTTATCCCTTCTGCCCCTTTTTTAATTATCTGCGCCTGCTTGATGAATAATAACCTGTCTTCATCTAAATTTTTGCTGGATCATGGCAGTATGAAGGTTTATCTTGACCCTAAATCCTCTGTAGCTAAAACTAACATGATGCAGATACAAAATGTAACAACTTCTTGGATACACATTCATTTTTTTATATTTTGTATTCTTCTCATTTGAATCGTGTATGAAATTTGCTCTTACAAGACAAGACACTAAACAATTTCTTGGATACACATCCATTTTTTTTTTAAATTGGAATCGAGTATCATGGAAGCTCTTACAAGACATTACTTCATTCAAGTTTCTGTTTCATTAAGCCTTATATATGATCGTACTCTATGATCGCTCTATGATTTCTTAAGTGATGGTATCCATATCTTAATTAACAGCAAACCAGTTGATTCAGCAGTTTCCTTAGGTCTTATTAAGCAGATTGATAGGACTTGTGATAATATTTTGAGATGGAATAAAGGCTGTAATGACAGTATCATGGTGGAGGAAAAGTAGGTGAAAGTGAAATGCAAAGTAAAAGCCTTAAAGTAGTAAATTGATGCATTGGACAGTAGTTCAATAAAATAATATGTCACTGAATACTATGGACGGATTGCTATTGCTATTGTTGTTCTTGCTTAAAATCAATGTCCATCACTGATTTAATCACATGATGAAAAGTGCATCTGTCACAATTTTAAAGACTACTACATTTTGAAGTAAACCTCTTTTCTGCATATGTGTCCTAGTGCAGGACGTTTTGAGATCTTATTTTACACATTTTTTTGTGGTGTAATTTGATTTTTTTTCTATCTTATTAATGATTATAACTTTTGATAATTTGCAAAAATGTTTTAGGATGACCTCTTTCGGGATGGAAGATTTTGCTATGAAATATGGAGACTTGGCGCCATCTCAATTTGTTGATGTAATCTCACTTGTTGGAGACAAATCTGACAATATACCAGGTCCATTTGGTTTCCAGACTAAAATAACTGCGAAGGAAAATATTTGCACAGGAGAACACTCTTACATATATGCCTGCATTTATGTTTGTCACATGGAAGCTATCTTCGCAATGATTCAAGTATTGCTTTCGCTAGAAGCATAGAGTTTAATTTATACTTGTCTTTTGTAAAAGGGCCATGTTCAAGACTTAGCCTCCATTCTGAAACTTACATTTAAGTAATTATAACTTGTAGAGTTAAATATTCAGTCACGGTAATGTCTCAACTGTGTTTTATGTTGTGAGTACAATCTCCGTATGTATTTGGGTTAAGGTTTCGTTTTGGTATATAAAGGATATCCATGAATTGGCAACTAGAAATACACGATGGTTATTCAAATTTCTCCAGCGACTCGGTCATAGTTGTGGATAGTAGTGTGACAAGTGGTTTCTGTGGGTTGAGGATATTCTGATTAGGTTTGTGATAAAAAAAATTGCTAGACTCGAGTGACCTATATACCTTCCTCCCTCCTTCCCTCTTTGATTCTTGCAAGCTGTTATATATATATATATTTTAAGTAACTCGTTAAAGGTACTTGTGAAGACTAGGTTTTCCTGACAATTAATGTTTCCATATGAGGCCTTAATAAAAGCAGCACTTGACCTTGCACCTTTGATCAGTTATCATCAGTTGTAAAAGTTGGAATATACTGCTTTCCTGACCAAGATATTCGTTACCACTTGCTATTTACTCTGTTTTAATTTCGTGATTTGGTAAAGTTGGTGGTTCCGTCTAGAGACCTAAAGAATTTGGCAAACTGATTTATTATTTGTAATGCAGGAGTTGACAAGATAGGGGATGTGCATGCTGTTGAACTGATTACAAAATTTGGTATGTCGATACGCAAATTGAACTAATTTTAGCAAATTTGCCAAGCCCAATTCGTAGTGATATTCAGTTTGTCAATTTCTTCGTGATTTATTTTTCCTGGCACAACTCCTAGATGTTTAAAGAAAAGGATTGGAGAGTTAATGGCCAGAAGCTTTCTTAACCTCACCAAATTATGAGTTCATAAAAATCTGCGCTGGAGATTTTTTTTAACCATATACTGATAGCATGAGCCTTCATGGACAAAAGGATAAAATGAACAATCAAAGCATGAACTAGTCGCGAAAACGTATGCGTGGGAAGCTTAATTATCTCAAAGTCACATCTCTAAATTTATTCATATGAAAATTTCATAATAAAAACAAATCAGTGACTCGAGGAGTAAATCAAGGTGGATAAAGTAAAATATTTCCACTCTGCTCAAGGTGGTGAGGTTACATCACATTTCACCTGAATAATGATCTCTTGATGTGCTGCTATTATGGAGAAGTTATTGAGAATATCCCATGGGCATGTATGGGATACAAATCAACCTGCTCTCAAGCTTTTCTGTGATACACAGCCTATTAATCTCATTTCAGTTCAATCATGTTGCTGTGAAGTTGCAGTGCCAGTGACTGGCGTCAACTTTGTCTGGTCAAATTTCTAAGCTGACTCTGTGACATGAGTGTTTTTAATGAATCATTTGTTTTTCATTATGTACTAAGCTTCCCCAAGAAGAATGCTAGGTTGCTAAACTATGCCTCTGAATTTTTTTAAACTCAAAATTTGAATAATTCTTTTTTCATCAAGTTTATTGTATAGTTGCTAATCTGACTCCTTTTTTTAATTTCTATGTCATTAGGGACGTTGGAAAATCTGTTGGATTGTGTTGAGCAAGTTGATGAGGAGCGAATTAAAAAGGTTGTTTGGTTATGTTGCAAATTCGTTTGCTTTTGTTTGCTACTTTTCTTTATTACCTTTAATGTCTCTTGCCTTTAACCATTGTTGTATTTCCTCCTTAGCCTCAAGTTTTAAGCACATATGCTAAATTTTAATATCGGTCAGCTGGAATTTGATCTTTGTTACCAACATTATCTAAAGTTGTTAAACCTCTGGATTTTATGAACGAAATTCTGTATTGAACCGCTTTATTTAGCTCACGCACCAATCATGCTCTGGTTGTCTTACGAATCCAGAATGGTTGTCTCATTCAGTGAAGTTATCTGAATCAATTTTTTAGATTCTTCAAAATATGGGATAAATAACTTGCTGCCAATTGAATGAATAATGGTAGAATTTGCAATCAGTTTTTCGTATTGCATTTTTAGATTAAATGGTTATATCTATATCAAACGTACAAATTTCTATTTATTCTACAGAATCATGTTTGTATATGTGCCAATTCCCAAAGTCATAAATGAAAAGATAAAAAGAGAGCTTCAAGTTTTCGTGAGGTTATTTGTATTCACTTGTGTAGTCTCTGACCTGTGCTCTCTCTCTCTCTCTCTCTCTTTCTCTCTCTCTCTCTCTATATATATATATATAATTATATAATATTTATATATCCGATTTATCTTGAATTTTTCTAACACATGCTTTCGTGTTCTGAAAATTTTGTTCTGATTTTTCACTTCCAGGCACTGATTTCAAACTCCGAGCAGGCAATTCTAAGCAAAAATCTTGTAAGATTGTCTACAGTAGGAGATTCATCATTTGAAAAGAATAGATAATTCTAAATATCCAAGTACCTCAATGTAGGCTATGCTGCGTTCTGATCTTCCCTTCTATATGGTTCCATTTACCACCAATGACCTGGGTTTTGTCAAACCAGAGGTGAGTTCAAACGAATTCGTTTTTGTTGTTAAATTGAGAAACATAATCTATGCGAACCTCCTGTTTTCACAGTACAATAATGTGGATTGTCCAGTGAAAATTGGAAATTTATTTATATTCCTTTTCATATCTGTCATTATTGGCTTGGCTGTTGTGATTTTCTTTTTTCTTTTTCCATATATACATACATATACATACATATATATATATATATATAATATATCAATTCAATGTGGTCGTACATTTATCATTGAAGTTGTGATTGAATTAACAAAAAACGTAAATACAGTATTAACAAAAAAAAAAATACCATTCATTCCAACTCAGTTTCTCTTCCCAATCCCATCAATACAATTTCTTTTTTTAAAAAAAAAATAAAAAATAAAAAATCATTACCGCATGGCTTCCAACAAATGATATTATTCACATATTTCCAGTTACCAATCATTATCAATTACTATTTTACAGCTTTTCCATCACATCAACTCTAATTATTACATTATGTCTTACTCTTCACAATGTCAAAAATATTTGTTTCCGGCTTATTCCATTTTCAATTGTTAAGGCAAGACAATTTTCCGAAACTTTATGTATCCTATCGCAACCTTAGTTTCAGGAAAAGAACATGTCTGGCCATAATTTCTAAAGGATCAATGTCATTCAAGAGAATTTTTTCTTTTCTTTTCTTTTTTTTTTTAGAAAAAAAAAAGAGATTTTTTAAAATGTCGTGGGGTTTGGAGAATTGGGAGTTGGAGAGATAGCAAGCTAGATTAGAAACCAATAGAAATTTATCACATAAGAAATAGATATAACCTTTACCCATCTTGAACCCTAGAAAAGCTTACCTATCTTTCATGAATTTTCTCACAAATAGAAGGGCACATGAGTGTGTACTTAATTTAATAACCATATAAAATGATTTCGGTTTCACGTTTGGCTATACATGAAGACTGCTGTCAGTGTCGGTGCTAAGGTAGTTTGACAGAATTACTCGAGACAATTCTTATTCCTGTGAATCTTAAAGTTTTCAATGGTGTATTTCAGGACAATGGTGAGAAATTCACGAGCCTTTTGACTGCCATCAGTGCTTATGCTGAAGGATTTTCAGCAGATCGTATAATTAGAAGGGCCTTCTATTTGTGGAAGAAGCTCGAAAGAAAATGACTTGCAATAATACAGACCTAAGTACTATGCTCTTACCTCGGATGAAGAAAATTCTGAAACTCAAAAGTTTTAGCAACTCCAGTCGAACTCTGACTGCTCTTGGTGCTTTTTGCAAAAGGGTCATTTTGACAAATTATCATGAGGGTGCTCACTGAAGGAGAAATTTGAAGTCCAATATCTCGGATTATACGTGTGGCTTCAGAACTTAGATTTTTTTTTTTTTTTTTTTTTTTTTTTCTCCAGATGAAAAATGCAGAATTAGCTGCTATGGTATGTTTATAGCTAGTTCTAGTGATGTTCTAAGGTAGACATTTACTGAATACTAATGCTGTAGCTTTTATTTTATTTTATTTTATCACTTTTTTCAACTCTGGCTCGTCTTGTTTAAGTTTGTTCAATGACTATGAAGGTATGGCATTAGCTACCATCTTTTTTAAAGGGGAAAATGTTTACTGGAAACAATAATGTTGCTAAAACATCTCCATCATATATTCAAACTTTCATCCCATACTGAAATAATAGCATAACAAACAAAACTGGGATTTCACATCATAATTCTCCTATATATGAATTCAGAACGTGCTGAGCTTGTGTGGCAGGCTCGTATGTTTCAGGACCTAAGTGGTAAAATTACATGCTTCGTTATTAGGCTTGGGTAGATTTAATTTACTTCTAATCCAAAAATATTTAGGTTCGGATGATCTATAAATATGTTGATTATTTATGGCAGGAATGGACACGGTCCGGGACGGTCTTGAATAATACATGGGTGTTGTGCTAGTTATCCTTTTATATTAAAAGAAATATAATGAGTCAATTCATTCCATTTAATTGTTGTGATATGATGACTTACAGTAGAATGTGTACTTGAAACGGGTGTTCCCACTTCTAAGCAAGAAAATACAATTTTATAACTTAATATGTACCCCTTTTTTAAATAAAATGCATAAATAGAGTTTAAGTTGCAATCAAGCAATCTAAAAACTAAAATGAAACCAAATGGTGTGATTAAATGCTGTTTCTTAATTTGGTTCCCTTTAAGAAGTGTCCCATATGATTAGGAAAAAAATTACCTATGTCAGTTGCAGATCGTACAAAATGACACCAATATCAGTGAATTTTGTAACTATAATAATTTATAATACAATTTGATAATGCGAACAAACGAGCAACAATTCTTCCTTTCAATAACAAAAGAGAGTCTTAGCTCTACTCGTAGCTTGTCTTCACATTAAGAGCATCTCCAATGGTCTTTCCATTGCTGCCACATGGCAAAAAAAATCTGACGTGGTCTGGAAAATGTCTAGAAGGCTTTCTAGATGTAGAAGTCCTTCTAAACAACTTCTATTATATATTATATTATTTATTCAATTTATCTCTCTTCTCCTACCAATTACAATTTTACACATCACAAATGACACCACAATTAACACTAACCATTGGAGACAAAAAATTTTAATTCTCTTTCTCCATGTTATACATCACAATCTCCATTGGAGATGCTCTAAAACCTGCCTTAAGTAACCCCGTTTTTTGCAGTTAGCTCGACTCGACACTCGATTTTTCAAGCTCCAGTGTGGCATTAAACCCAAACTCACTTCCAGGGGTAAAAGCTGATTTTAGTTCTTCTGCAGTCTGGATGGTGATTATCTTGTTGTCCTTAACGGCTAGATTTTCCTGGGAAATATAACTAATTTCGCTAAGAGAAAAATTCGGTTTGGCAAAATCAAGAACACGTGTTGATGGGTGACTCGGGCTTTTACCTTCTTCACATATTCAGCCACAGTACTGCTGATGATTTCTTGAATTACGAAATTGGTAACTCGATCTTCACCCAGAATTTTCAGAAGAAAGTCCTTCGGCACCTGCATTTTAGAAAGTTAATAAATCGTACGCATTTGTCGTAGAGCGAAACTTTGAAGCACTTAAAACAGAAAGATTAAATAAAAGCTTCACAAGGCAAACTTCTTGGCGTAAATGAAAAATGAGCATAAAAAACTAAACTTCTTCTTCTTCTTCTTCTTCTNATTTCGCCAAAACATAAATAAGTGAACTCCTGAAAAATACACGGAAACAATTTACCTTAGATGTCTTCCCTGCAGCAGAAGGTGAAGAGATAGAATCAGAAGTTAATCAGAAAATCATATTGGCAGGTTCTGGAATTATCTCTACAAGGTTAGCTGATAAACTTTTGTATTATATTTGTGGTTTGTGAATATCAAAAAGACGGCTTAAGGAGAATGAAGAAAACGAAACAAAATCAAAGTCGAGGCACGTAATAGTTACGTTCTCCTTAAGACGAAATTGCCCCGTAAAATACCCACGGTTAACGGCAAACGCCTCCAAGATACAACGACTTTCGACTTGTATATAGCGGTACTTCAAATATACAAGACTTTGGCGAACACTACTATTGTTTGGAACTCTCAAGACTCAATGAAAAAATCAAAGAACACAATATGCTATATGATCTTTGAGAAGTAATGCAAGAGCACTCTAATTTTCATAATCTTAATAATTTCAAGTATGTGGGTATTTATAGATGTAGGGAAATACCTCCAAGAGGTTTAAGTGTCAAAAGACACCTTTTGGGACGTGCCCGAACGAGAACGGATGCATCTAGTGGCCAAAAGATACCTTATGGTCACCAAGGGTTGCGACCCTTTGATTTCCGTAGCCAGTTGCGCGCCCGTGCGCCGTTGGCTCGTACGAGCTCATACGGACTCGGAATCGAGTTCCGTTTTTTCCTACTTGTCCCCAACGAGCCCTTCTACATATCTAGCATACATAATGCATAATTATGGCTCATTTAGTTTGTCCAAACATTTGTCAAAACAGAATGTTTGTGAACCCTACAATCTTTGAGTTATTTAAACTCAATTAATTAACATATAACACTTAGAATTAATTTCTCATTCACCTTAAAAAAGTTTTGAGAATTTCCTAAGTCTTCTACTTACGAAAAGCAGAATCATTAAATCAGTACAAAACCAATTTTGTCTTACAACTTTCACTATTTTCACTATGAGAGCGGTAAGACCATAATTGTGTATTAAAATCACGTAGAAAAATGAAATTAATTGTACATTGAATCATGTATGTCTACCACCTGATGAATTGCAAGTGATTTAAGTTGAGAACTTTCAAATTGGACAGCATGTCAAAAGAAATCTCGAGTAATGCGTGAGCATCTAAGAAATGAAAACTTGAATTTGTTATTATTATTGTTGTTTTTTTNCAAGGTGAACTTCATTGCTGAGAAATTACACAGGTATACGCTCTCACCTTTTCTTGTGCTGATGACAATAATCAACAGCAAGCTAATCTGTGACCGACAGAATAATTATTTTGTGCAGAACTAGCAATTACTGTAAACACAAAAGTTATGGCACAATGAATTACTCTCATCATCAAGAAACTCTTATACATTTCAAGCTATGAACATAAGCAACTAAAAAATTCCAAATTATTGCATAACTATCCTCATAGCATCTTCATAGTTAGAATAATGCTACTCTGACAAACCGTATTAGACATAATGGTCGACATAAATGATGTGTAAGTATTTGAGTTGTTGATTTTAAAGTGATGCGATGTGTAAAACCAAGCAACGTATGTATTATGTCAAAGTTTATGTTTGTGTAGCAGCTCTTATAGTTATCATATGAAGAGTTGAATGCAAATGCGCACTTGTTGAATGATATTTTCTACGATGAACTAAAACGTGTGTAATACTAATACCAACTTAAATGGAAACCTCTCTGATAAAATAAAATTGTAACACAGTTGAATGTTTTCAGAAAGAGAAAGAGAGAGATTGTAAAAGGGTGCCTATTTACTACCAAAACTGTGTATGGACCCACTAACTGAAGAAAAAAAGAAAAAAAAAAAAAGAATTACCTCCTTTTTCCCTACGAAAACCGGGAACTGGTGGAGCAGTGCGTGCTAAACTTCTCAGTATCTTCTCAAACACTATCTGTGTGTCTTCCCCTGACATATCCACCCTTACCTGACACATGAAGTTTTTGTCCATGTTGATTTAAGAGAAAAGCGGAACCAAATTTTCCATGGTTTTCATTTCATAATATTCGAGCATACAAGGCTCATGCACTAATATTAAGAACTAAACAACGTCGGCTAGGCTCATAGGTGTCGCTAAATTAAAAAAGACGCGTTCAACAAACAAAAGAAAAACATGACTTCCTTAACAGAAATACGAAAAAAGAATTACTACGGCATTAAAATGAATACTAAAGCTCATCCGCTCACAGTCTAGAGAATTCAAATAGTGCATTTGCAAGCAAACCTCGTAAAAACTTCACATCTAATGAATTCAGAGTTCCTGGTATGAATGTTCTTTAGCCGAATACAGAGAATTCAAATAGTGCATTTGCAAGCAAACCTCGTAAAAACTTACATCTAATGAATTCAGAGTTCCTGGTATGAATGTTCTTTAGCCGAATACTTGTCATTAATCCAGGGCAATTCACATTTTTTTCTCATTCTAACCACAAGCAAGAATCTCATTCCATGTAAAAAAACAGATATAAGAGAAACATAAATGTGTATACATGTTTTTGCACATTTGATAACTAACAAAAGTTTCGAAATATTTAAATGCAGCTTCAAAACATTATGCATTAACTATAAGAAATTTGATTTGTCATCTAGTAATCAGTTAGCCAATAAGGAAAAGGATTAGAGAAAGGCAATAAAGTCTCACTTGCATCTTATCGTCATCCTTGGACTCGACAACTACCTCAATATCTTTAACCATAATCAATTTGCCCTTTGGATCAGTAATAGATGCCTCCATGCCTGTATTCACACATGAGCTTACTCTCCATAAAAAATCAAATAAACAAAAAGTGTACTCATAATTCACATAACCCGTCGATATTACCCGAACCAACAGCCGATACAGGCCGAAGCAAAACTTCCGCGCTGGCATTTGAAGATCTACAGTAACTCAGTGAGCTGAAACTCATAATGTAGGCAAAATTCAACACGTGACAAACCGAATCACACGAGAAATTGAAAAGCGATGATGTAATCGGATAATACGCAAATCGCAATGCTAATTTCTGCACAATAAATAAACAAATTGCCCTAAAAATTATCTGCCATGGTTACGTACCTCGACGGAGCAAATTTTGAAGCGGGATAAAGGCTCACGCAGAGCAAACGACTGCGTGCTCGGACACCGCTCGGGAGGCTACCGACGGCGACCTGCTGCGGAGAATAACGCGAAAATTCATGCGCCTATTTCAGAATGAGTTAAGCACACACACCAAAATTGGGGGGAAAAAGTCGCTCAAATTTGTGAATATTTAATGGAATGAGCAGCAAAAATGCAAACGAAAATATAATTGCGAGGTCAAAAAAAAGGTATGGATGAATTATTACGTAATTTAATCGATGAGCTGTGGACACCATAGCCATAGTTCCCATCAGGAGTGGATGAAGAAGATAACAAACCAGGCTATCAGTAAATAGTAACTAACTGCTGGTTCTTATGTTGCAGGTTGATTCTAAAACTAATCCAAGCTAGCCAAATTCAAACTAGACTCGCTAATTAATTAAGCTGATAATCAAATTCGAAAGTGATTTTATATTTATCAATAAATATGAAGAACTCGAAGTTTAAGGAGTTGAACTCACGACCAACTTGATTAGTTTAATAGAACACAAAATTCGTATTTCTTCCACTTACATTTTTGGGATTCTTTTTAGAAATAAATATATATTTTAATGTACACTGTGTATGTTAAATGTACAACTAAGGATCATAGTTACAAATATATTGGACTTATATAATAATTTTAAACAATCTTCTCAATCAATTAAAAAAATATGAAAAATGTTAGTATTATATTTCTTAAAAACACTAATGTGATTGTAGAGAATAATGTTTGTCATATTTATTTATGTGATGTCATACATTTATTTATATTGTTTTGTAGATAATATATTTTATTTTGAAATTATACTCATTATTTAACCGTCATACTTGTCTGATGATAGAGAGGATGCAAACGAGCTTGTTGTTCGTCGACCATGCACCTATTGCTAAGGCTGGAGGGGAACACAAGTTGTACTCCCTATTGCATTAGATACTATGTATTTTGAGGCAAAAAAACTTTTAATAATCTATATATATATATATATATATATATATATATAATCACGTTTCCGGGCTCCCGGGCTCTCAATCTACTTCGCGGTGGAAGCGGTGTTTCAGGAGATACTCCGAGTGAATTTTGCAAAATTCAGGAAAAAAGAAATCTTATAGGGTTTGGAAAATGGAGAGGGTTGTGTGTTTGTTTTGAGTTTGAATTTAACAATACCATGACAGTTTGACAGAAACACACCGCAAGCACCGGAAGGTCATCCACCACGCAAGCACAAATGTCCATTCGTAGGTATGAAGAGCAGATTTTCAGGAGAAAATCCTTCAATAATGAATACAGTGTGGTCTTTTCTCGGTAAGAGAATGTGGTAAAAGTAATAAAATGTGGACACTTGTAAGCCATTGAAAGTGCCTAAATTGGACACTTGTCAACACCACAAATAGTCTAACTCTTTCATATATAGATAAGATACTAGTACAACACCCATGTATTACATGGGTGCCGACGGTGCCTCATCCCGGACCGTTCATGGACGGGTTCAGGATGGGTATCCGGACAAGTCAAATCCAGGACCGTCCCGGCCGGCGCCCATCCTTACCATAAATAATCAACATATTATAGATAATCCGAACCTAAATATATTTGGATTAGAAGTAAACTAAATTTACCCAAGCCTAATAACGAAGCATGTATTTTTGCCACATAGGATCCCGAAGCATGCGAGCCTGCCACATAGGCTCAACACGTTCTCAATTAATATATAAGGAAGATATATATCTAATAGCATTTAATAAAACATTTAATAAAACTTCATTTCGATTTCCCGCCAAAAACCGTTACAAACTTTATCATTTATATCTCTCTCTCTATATTTAATTACTAATAGTAAATTTAATAATATATATTAATTGTTGTTTACCATCTTTTTATGTTACAATCTTCTATTATTATTATTATTCCTCCACCATATCTAGTTAATGTTAAAATATTTTATTGCACTTTTTTTAGGGTCAATTAAGACAAAACACGTTAAATTTTATATTAACTGAGTAATAATTATACTATTTTATTGTATCATATAATAGTTATTATTAAAACTAATAACCATAGTTTACACTAAATGATATATGGAAGTTACATAAACGTAAAAAAATATTGTAAACTTTTTGCTAAAGTTATTTATTCTAAAATTAATATTATATTTTTTTTATCTTATTTAGCGATTGTATTTTTAAATAAGTTAATTTATTTTAATGTTATAGTAAAATTTCTTAAAATCGCATAATCAAATGTTATAATAAATTTAATATCTTTAAGCTAATAAATTGGCGATCTCACAAAATTACATTATTTATTATATTTTATGCAATTAATATGAGGTTTCAAGTGCAATCAAATAGTTATGTACTATTTATTTTAACCAATGATCAAATTTTAAAACATAATATCATAATCTAATTTATTATCTTATTATTATATGCATAAATATAACTTATAATATTGTATGTTTAAAATATAATATCATTGTATAACTTATAATTTTAATATTATATGGATAAATATAACCTATAATATTCTATTTACACTGTACAAATGCACATGGTCGAATACTAGTAATAACAACTATCAATCTAGTGAATCAATATTTTATTAATTTTGAATTACATTGATTTTCTAACTACCAATCTAAACATTCAATGTTTTATTATTTTATATTATCTACGGAATATTATATTTTTTTATAGCATATTCATTTANACATATAGTGACAACTTAGGGTTGTGTTTGGTAAATATATAAGCTAACTTATAACTTATTGATTAGCTTATAAGTTTCATGTATTTAAATAATCTTGGTTTGGTAGGAGGTTTTTTTTTAAGCTCGAGTTTATCTTATAAGGTTCTTTAGGTAACTTTTCAAATAAACTCAATGAAATTTTTATTTCAACTAACTTATTAGCTAATTTTATCGAACACTTTTATCATATAAACTAGTTTTTCAGACATAAGTTATAAGCTATCAGCTGTAAGCTCGAAATTCACTTAATTTATAAACTACCTTATCAGCTAGATTTACCAAAAATAGCGAGTGTGTTTCGTAAGCACCATAAGTTAGTTTATAGCTTATTTGGTCAGCTTAAGCTTTCTATATACAAATAACCTTGGTCTGATGAAAAACTCGAGTTGATCTCATAAATATTTTTGAATAGTTTTTCAAATGAGTTCGTTGATATTTTTAGCTCAACTGACTTATCAACTAATTTTACATAACACTTTTATTACATTAGATATAAGCTACCAACTAACTTATTAATTATTTTTACCAAACATGTATGCATTTCGGTACGATTGAGTAAAACTATCGCATAGTTAATTTTTTTTTACAAGAGAAATGAAGAATTTGTACGGCTATTTCCTAATAAATCCCTAATTCACATTTCAACTTCCTTCTCAGTCCCTACCACTTTTAAATTTCCTCTGCACTCCCTAATACATATTTCTCTTTCCTCTCAACTCCCCATATAAATACTAATATTATTATTATTGATTTATTTTATCTGAAAATCATAAAAAATTGGAAAAAAATTCAGATCTCTCTCTCAATTCATCGCTCTCAGTTCATCTCTCTCAATTCATCACCTTTCGTCTCTCTGTCTCTTTGAATTCCATTGCCGATTCAAAGTAGAAATCCGTCACCGAGACACGATTTCATCTCTGAACACGAACACGATTCTCCCTCCGTCGTCGGCCATATCTCCGGGAAGTTTGCCCCACCATCTCCGGCCATCGAGGTACAATGGCGGGCTCGAAAGAACCCTGAAATCTCTCTCAAGTTCCACCATTTCAGATCCGCATTTATGTGGCAATTTTATCCCCGATTCTTCTCCATCGGCAGCCACCCGTACGCGAACCCTTCATCTTCACTGGCATCAGATGGTCAAGATCGAATTGAAGTTCTCCAGGTGGTGTACGCGAGCCCTTCATCTTCTCTTTGGTTTATGTTTTTTCCCCTTCCCCTCTTTACAGGAAAAGAAAATCTACATTTTTTTTTTGCGTTCCCATTTTCAACAAACCTATTAAATGACGGATAGATCGTTGGACATCACAAGGATGCTCGCTAGGTTGTTCAGGACGGCAAGCATATGGTGCTCCTAGACTTTTTGTCGACCACATCCGCTCCCTCTTAAATTCCGCACCCCTTAAAACTCTCGTCGTCTCCTTGCTCAGTATCTCGCTCGCTAGAATCACCTCCTATCAGGTACTGAAATTTAGTGGGTTCGTGTGGTTGTTGAACTTGTCGGGCTAGATGAGTTCAGTTCAGTTTGGCACTTCGTTAAATAGCAGTCTATGTTGTGAAGCTGATTGAGAGTCTTTTTGCGTGCGCTAATGGGGTTTTGTAAATTGGGATTTCCTACTTTTGATATCAAATTGAATCTAGCATTGAGTAATTGTTGAAGCTGAAGTTAACCTGTTTGATTTACTTTTTTTTGTTACTAGTTAAATCAACTATTTTTTCCCCTAGGTTCCTAGAAGATTAATGCCTTGGCTAGCTCGTCTTTCTTGAAATTCAATTGTTCTCTGGTTTTTTTCCATTTTTGTTCTAACCACAATTTCTGCTAATCTTTTATGGCTGCTAGGTTGGTATGTTTTGACCTAGTATTACAGTCATTCTAAAAATGAAAATTACACTTGTTAACAAAATTTCTCTGCCCCTGAAATCAACTCTTTTTCTCTTAGCTATGTAGCTCTTATAATTGCAATTTGTGAGAATAGGCTATGTAATTGTTTTTACATATTTTTACAGCTTCGTCTTGATTGGATTGTTACCTCCACCTTGCAATCAAGTGCTAAGATTCCAATGGTAGGTGACTATCACATATAAAGGTACATTCAAGTAGGAAATGCAGTTGCTGTGCATATTGCTCGTGCATTGAGATATTCCTTAGCTTTGGCAATTAGAGGATTGTCGGGTGAAAGCCCGTTGTTGACCCTACCCGATGAATACCCAATCGTGAAAGACTTACCGTCTCCGGTTATTTTGATGGAGTGATTATGAAATGTGTTTTGTCTCTTGATAATTTATTCAAAAAAAGGGTAAAATAATGTATATGTATGTGTAGATACCTTAAGTTATGGTGGGTTTGTGTTTTTAAAATTCACACTTTGTTTCTGATTAATTATTATATTCATTTTCCGGGTTCTTACCATATTTTCGTTATCCGTAGGGTTCTTGTCGTATTTTCGGGTTCATATCATGTTTCTGAGTATTTGTTTGTTTTTCTTATCTATGTTCACCAAGTGTTTGATGAAATGCTTGTAAAATAATGCTTGTTTAACTTTGCTGACCATTAGTAAAACTTTGTTGGATGTAGGTTGGATGTGTTGTGCTCATTTTTGTTGGATGCATTTCATGGAGGTTTTTTTTGACTATTTTATACAAGTGTGCACAGTTAATGTCATCTTATTGAGTTATGGAAGCTTCTTCTAGTGTTGATCGGTTTCATGTTTTAGAATAATGTAATTATTCGATATTTCGTAATTGAGGATAAGTCACGAAGGACTCTATTATTTATCTATTCTTTTTGCTTTTAGTTTGCCTACGCAATACCTATTTTTAATCAATTAGCACCTACTTTGGTCAACGAAAATGGATTATTCTTTGTTCAACATTTGTGAAATTAGTACCAGCCCTAAAGTTAGATAGTACTCATTAAATGGTGTTTCAGTACCAGATATCGAGTCCTCAATACCAATTGCAACGAACATTAAAAAAAATCGAATTTCGATCTTAAATGATTTTTATATAACTCAAAATGACTCGCACATTAGTTTCTATGAGATTTAAAATGTTTTTAATCGAGTTTAATCGCAAATTGGTCATGAACTCGACACACTAATGAGAAAACACTACTAATACACTTCATCTCATAGAATCATCATACATGACTATTTCAAATTCTACTTATATGTTTTAACTTCCACAATTTTTCATCCAATTCATGCGTTAACGATCCACGTGAAAAGGTAGACATGAAAGATTAAAAAAAATCATGATTCCTAAAACAGTACCTGTTTTAGCTAAAATAGTACAACATCTTCTTCTACGTGGTACCTGTTTTTAATCGATCAGTACCTACTTTTGTAAAGGAAAATGGATTATTTTAATTTTGGTCAATATTTACAAAAAGTAGTACCAGACATAGAGTAAGATAGTATCGATTTTATATTGTAGTAGTACCTGATATTGTGTCTTTAGTACCACTTATAATTAACACATAAAAATACCGAATTTCAGTCTCGAATGATGTTCATATGACCCATAATCACTCTCACATTAGTTTATATGAGATTTAAAATATTTTTTAATTGAGTTTAATCGTACAATGGTCATAAACTCGACACACTAATGAGAAAACACTACTAATACACTTCATTTCATTGAATGACACACTTCATCTTATAGAATCATCATACATGACTACTCCAAATTCTACCTATATGTTTTAACTTCCACTATTTTTCATCCAAATCACATGTTAATGATCCACGTGTCATGGTAGACATGAAGGATTAGAGAAATCGTGATTCTTAAAATAGTACATGTTTTAGCCAAAATAATATCGCATTTTCTTCTACATGGTACCTGTTTTTGATCGATTAGTACCTACTTTTGTGAATGAAAATGGATTATTTCAATTTTGGTCAACATTTACAAAAAGTAGTACCAGACATAGAGTAAGATAGTACCAACTTTATATTATTGTAGTACCTGATATTGGGTCTTTAATACCACTTGTAATGAACACATAAAATTACCAAATATCGGTCTCAAATGATGTTTATATGACCCATAATCACTCTCACATTAGTTTACATGAGATTTAAAATATTTTTAATTGAGTTTAATCGTAAAATGGTCATGAACTCACACACTAATGAGAAATCACTATTAATACACTTCATTTCAGTGAATGACACATTTCATCTCATAGAATCATCATACATGACTACTCCAAATTCTATCTATATGTTTTAACTTCCACTATTTTTCATCCGAATCACGCGTGAACGATCCACGTGTCATGGTAGACATGAAAGATTAGAGAAATCACGATTGTCAAAATAGTACCTGTATTAGCCAATATAGTACCGCATATTCTTCAACGTGGTACCTGTTTTTGATCGATTAGTACCAACTTTTTTCAACGAAAATAGATTACTCAATTGTGGTCAACATTTGCAATAATTGGTACCAGACCTAGAGTAATGTAGTACCATCTTTCGGTGTTTTAGTACTAGATATCTGGTCTTTAGTACCACTTGTAATGAACAAATAAAAACACTTAATTTCAGTCTCAAATGATGTTTATATGACCAATAATCACTCTCTCATTATTTTCTATAAGATTTAAAATGTTTTAAATTGAGTTTAGTTGTAAAATGGTCATGAACTCGACACACTAATAAGAAATCACTACTAATACACTTCATTTCATTGAATGACACACTTCATCTCATAGAATTGTCATACATGAGTACTCCAAATTCTACCTATATATTTTAACTTCCACTATTTTTCATCCGAATCCCGCGTGAACAATCCACGTGTCATGGTAGACATGAAGATTAGAGAAATCGCGATTCTCAAAATAGTACCTGTATTAGCCAATATAGTACCGCATCTTCTTCTACGTGCTACATGTTTTTGATAGATTAGTACTAACTTTTGGTCAATGAAAATAGATTATTCAATCGTGTTCAACATTTGCAATAATTGGTACCAGACCTAGAGTAAGGTAGTACCATCTTTCGATGTTTTAGTACCAAATATTGGGACTTTAGTGCCACTTGTAATGAACACAAAAAAACACCGAATTTCGGTCTCAAATGATGTTTATATGACCAATAATCACTCTCACATTATTTTCTATGAGATTTAAAATGTTTTAAATTGAGTTTAATCGTAAAATGGTCATGAATTAGACACACTAATGAGAAATCACTACTAATACATTTCATTTCACTGAATGACACATTTCATCTCATAAAATCATCATACATTACTACTCAAAATTCTACCTATATGTTTTAACTTTCATTATTTCTCAACCAAATCACGCGTGAACTATCCACGTGGCATGTTGGACATGGAGGATTAAAGAAATCACGATTACTAAAATGGTACCAGTTTTGACAGAAATAGTACCACTTCTTCTTCTGCGTAGTACCTGTTTTTAATCAATTGGTATCTACTTTTGGTCAGAGAAAATGGATTACTTCAATTTTGGTCAACATTTGCAAAAATTGGTACCAGACCTAGAGTAAGATAGTACCAGCTTTTGGTGTTTTAGTACCAGATATATGGTCTTTAGTACCAACTCTGACGAACATAACAAAACACAGAATTTCTGTCTCGAATGACGTTTATATGACCCATTATCACTCTCACATTAGTTTCTATGAGATTTAAAATACGTTTAATTAAGTTTAATCGCAAATTGGTCATGAACTCACGCGCTAATGAAAAAACACTCTTAATACACTTCATCTGATTAAAAGACACACTTCATCTCATTGAATGATCATACATGGCTACTCCAAATTCTACCTATATGTTTTAACTTTCACTATTTCTCAAAAAAATCACGCGTGAACGATCCACGTGGCATGGTGGACATGGAAGATTAAAGAAATCACGATTACTAAATCGGTACCAGTTAATAATACTGTTTCTTATTCTGCGTAATACCTGTTTTTAATCAATTAACACCTACTTTTGGTCAACGTAATGGATTACTTCGATTTTGGTCAATATTTGCAAAAATTGGTACCAGATCTATAGTAAGATAGTACCAGCTATTGGTGTTTTAGTACCAGATATTGGGTCTTTAGTACCAACTCCGACAAATATAAAAAAAAACACAGAATTTCCGTCTCAAATGACGTTTATATGACCCATTATCACTCTCACATTAGTTTCTATGAAATTTAAAATGTGTTTAATTACGTTTAATCGCCAATTGGTTACGAACTCAACGCATTAATGAGAAAACACTACTAATACACTTCATCTCATTAAAAGACATACTTCATCTCATTGAATGATCATACATGATTACTCCAAATTCTACCTATATGTTTTAACTTCCACTATTTCTCAACCAAATCACGCGTGAACGATCCACGTGGCATGGAGGGAAAATTTTATTGTAGGGCTTGACTTTTTGTTATTGTGTCACAACATTTTCATTTGAAGGTTTCAATTTTAAGTTATTCTCAATATAAGGCCGACTTTATTCACAAATAATATTTTCTAGAATTTTATTTAAAAAAATAAAATTCTTTTTCTAAATAGTTTATATTTTAATGTTATCACATATTTAGATTATAATTAAATTAAAATTATTTTTTAACTTTTAAAATAAATATTTAAAATTTTAACTTCTTAACTTTCAACAAAAAAAAATATTTAAAAGTTTAGTCCTTGGGGCACGGGATTTCACAATAAAGAATATAATCTCGCCTTAACGTCCATTTATATTGAAATTATATTCTTTTTAGTGTTTTAAAATGTTTATAACGTAATTTGTCGCGTTTTGCCTCTTATACTACGCAACGTAAGTAGAAATTCGTGTTGCGCAAGCTATTAGAGTATAAAATTTCGTTTGCTAGAAATATCATATATTTGCATATACTAAAATTGAGTTGTCAATTTTAAAAATATTTTAGTAATATTATAAATTTTTGAATAAAATAATGTTGTGTATTATGATTAATAAAATGAGGACGATTTTATTTTGGCATGAAATGTCAAAATTTAAATGATATGAATTTCATTTGGTATGGATATTGTATCTAATTTTGAAATAAAATAAGTGGTATGAATTTTATTTGGTATGGGTATGAAAGTCGAATTTTAGGTTGAGTTGTTATCAAATTAAGGTGATATAATTCTTAACTTTTAGCATATTCCTATAATAACTTGTCATAAGATATTAATGATAATTTTATAATCGCCCCGATATATAATTTTCGAATGCTCTGATCCTAAGCAGGCTCATATGATTCAAAAGTTTATTTGACATAATTATATGTTTTGTATTGACACGTGTACATGTTCAGTTTTAGACATGAGAATTAGCATAAACTATTTTAAGTTTTTTTTTTTTTTTTGTCAAGTTACCATATACTACTCTTACTATTTCTTATTTAATTCATATAATAATTGTTATAATAAATATGTATTATTTTTATTTTTGAATATTTATATTTTTTTTATTTTTATTTTATTTTTTTTATGTTATATCTCAAATAATCATATTTTAATAATTTTCGATTGACATCCATATTGCATATATAGAATAAAAATAGTTACATCTATCATTATAAATAAAACTATATTTATTAAAAAATAATTTCAAAAATGTGAATACAACATAAATTATCTTATAACAAATATAATAAAAACCTAATTTAGTAATACACCATAAAATATTCATTTAGTGCATTTTACCATAGATTTTAAATAAAATAAAAAAATTAAGTGCAAAAATATGGACCCCATTTTGAATTAATTTACCATAGAATTTAAATAAAATAAGAAAATTAAGTGCAAAAATACGGATCCCATTTTGAATTAATTATTACTTTGTTAGTTATTCATTATACATAATTTTACAAAATAAAAATAAATTATTGTAATTTCTCTATTGTACAAATATTAATATATTTACGTACACGAGTATCGTACTAGTTGATATATTCCTCTTAAAAATTAGACATATTAGATAGATCCTTGAATAAATATTTTTTTATATTAAAAATTTATAATTAATTTTAAAGAATTAGTTGATAAATTTGAACGATAAAAATATATATTTATAGATTTAGTATAATATTGATTTATATGAAATAAATATTAGTGAAATATAAATTATTTTTTTTTGGATAGTTTATACAAAATAAATTTATATTAATTAATAAAAAAAATTAGTAGTAAGAGAGATAAATAGTAAAAATGATATAAAGAAAATAATAGAAAAATATATGGAAAGAGAGAAAAAGCAATAATAAAAGATTAAAAATGATTGTAGTGGAAAGAGAGAGAAACTAATAAAATGATATTTAATGCATGTTGTAGTGGGATGATGTCATATCTTATTTTAGTTTTGATTTATTTTAACATTAGGGAGTTAAAGAGAAGATAATTAAGAGGGTAGGGAGTTCAAAGGAAAAAATAAAGGCATAGGGACTGAGGAAGAAGATGGAAAGAGAGGTAGGGATTTTAGGAGAAGTTGCCCGAATTTGTATACAATTGATATACTTTAAAAATAATATAAATAAAAATATATTTATTATTATAAAAAATATTAAAAAAGTATGATAAGTCGACCATACCTATTTCACCCAATAATTTGGGTAAATTTTAGTCAAGATACCCCTTAACCCGATCCGTCTAATATATTAACCGTCCACTTTATAAACCCTGCTAAAGAAAAGAAACCCAGCAAAAACAAGGGCGAGAAAAAAACCCCAAATTCAGAACAGGTTTGCTTCGCTTCGCATTCACCGGAAAGCGACTATGGTAATTTTCCCAATGTAATTATTTTTACGCAAAATCCCATGATCCACAATCCTAACGATCTATTTTAGGGTTTTTTTTTTAATTCGAACCAATTCAAGCCATTAAACAATTGCTTGATTTCGTCTGACATTGTGATTGATTTTGTTTTTCTTTTTTTGCATACTACTTCGTTTTGTCTGAGCTGCAAGGCTGTGGATTCCAAATTGGGCTGCGTTATCTCCTACTTTTGTTACTGTAAAAGTCAATTTTCTGATTTGAGCTCTAATTGAGATTTTAATTCTGATAATTTCATGCATCGAGTTGTGTGTTTAATGAGAATGTTTTTCACTGTAACGAAAATCTCAGGGATCGGCTAACGTTCCTCTGTTTCGTGTGGCCATGTTTCTGCTCATCTGTTAATCTGTATGGCTCGTGTGCATTATCTGTCTACATAGTGAAATAGCTTAGAAACTGCACATATAGTTTGTTAATAAAATGATAATTGTTTGTTTTATACAAATAAAACAGTGTTTAAAGTTTTATTGTAGGTACGTTTACAGCCTGATCCTTTCCTCAATGAGCTCACCAGCATGTTCGAACGGACTACTGAAAAGGGTTCTGTGTGGGTTACGTTAAAACACTGTGAGTTTCTTCCCTAACTGTATCAATTTTCATGACACATGTTTTATGTGATCAGATGTTCAGAATAAGCGATCTTTATACTTGATGCTGTCTTCTGTTAAAAATTGAAAAAGTTTGGTTGCTTCATTTCAAGCATCTGACAAGTCCAAGGTGAAAAGAAATAAGATGAAGACAGCTGGTGAGAAGATCGAGTACAAGTGCCTCATTCGAGCTACAGACGGGAAAAAGACCATCTCGACCATGGTATACGTTCCTGCACCCCGCGGCATTTTATGCTTATCTTTTCTATATGCAACTCATTCTATGGAGAATGATAAAGAAGTCAGAACTGTAGAAAGTGAAAAATGCTTAAATCTTAATTGCTAATTAAGGAACTGCATTGTTGTTAATGTAGTTGCTCTGTGATATGCCAATTTCATTTGCTGTTATGAGGCAGGTATATTGTGGTCACATATATATATAAGAATAAAGCTAGTTGACATAATTCTTCAACATAAAGGATGACCAAAATTTATGTGTATCTTTAATAGTTGTTGATTTTAAAAGTGATGGGATGTCAAAGTAATAAGACTGTGACACTGTGTCACTATGTCAAACTTTGTATCATCTTTTATGATAACTGTAGCATGATTCTATATATAATATTAGTTTACGCTAGTAGTTATTACATACAACTATACAAGTGTGACTTGAATTATTCTCATTCTTAATTTTTGTTCAAATTCAAAATCTGTAGACGCTTGTAGTTCCCAGATAAGAAATTACCAAGGCATGAAAATGATTCATTCATAAGTCATATTCAGCATCCCACTATGCCCTTAGAAATAGGCTGAAGACATTTTGTGGTCTCTTACTCTATCCCACATGTTTAAGTACCGCTCTCTTGCATACTGGTTTATAGTGACTTACTCACTTATCCTTTTCTTTTACCCTGACATAAAATGTCTTTTCCTTTTACCTATATAAGCTGTTTAAAGATGTCCCCGGGAGATTGGCATATTGATGCTTCTGCTTTTTTTGGAATAAATATTTGCTTATAGTTGCCTCAATGCGCTAAATACTGGTCTACTGATATTGCTTTTTCATATTCTTAATGAAGTCGGGCTAAGTTGGGCCACCTAATCCTTGCTTGGGGCTTCTTATAAAGTGAGCAATATTTCTTTAAGCTATTCCACTTGTCAGAAATGAACACGTTAAANCGTAAGCTGAAGTGCAGAGTTAGAGGGTAGAACTGCATTATTTTGCTCATGCTTATCAATAAACCTTTTCACATTGTGTCTTTAACAAACTGTATTTAGTATCCAGTGGAAGTAATTCTAGCTGCTCCAGCTATGACACTTGAAGTCTTGAACTAAAAGAAAAATTATACCGAGTGAATTTTGAGCTTGCCATGAGGGCATCGAAGGAAAAGCATTGACACGATCTGGAGTTATCGAACATATTTCTAGGAAAATCTCAAAACTTGGAACAAATCTTTAACACCTATATCCTTCATCTTTAGCACACTCGAGAATTTAAACTATAATGTTTCTGTTGAAATATGTGAAGAAAATCAGATTCTTTTTTCATTTTTCATTTCTTTTCGTTTTTATTTTTTTCCTGATTCTGATTTCGGTTAAACCTACAAAAAATTCACTTCTTTGGATCCAATTGCACGCTTGCTCATTATTTATTTATCCTTTTTTTGTTTTTAGTATTTTTCTTAGTTAAGCAGACACAGTTGTTTGTATCCGACTTTTTTTCAACAAAACCTCATTTGGCTGGAATAATAGGTTGGCCCGAAAGATCATCAACGTTTTCAATCTAGTTATGCGACTATTCTGAAAGCTCGGATGACCGCTTTGAAGAAAAGGGAGAGGAAAGACAAGAGAAAGGCAGTTGATTCCGAGAAGAAACAGGTCTCAAAGAAGGATTCAAAGAAATAATGTGCTACTGTGGCTGAACAGGATTTCCTTCATCCACTCTCCTTCATTTTTCTCTATATGTTGTTCAAATTTTTATTTTTATTTATTTTTTTCTTTTTCATTTGGGTCTATCTATGCTGAGGAATCTAACAATTTTTGTGTGGTTTCGCTTATTTACATTTTACAATATTGAGGGACAGTCTGATCAAAACTGGAAACTTGATCTTTACATTTGATTCTGTTTCTGGATTTATTTTTGACACACTATTAACACTTCTCAAATTTTCTACAGTTTACTGCTATAAGATTACTTTCTATTACGGTTTTCAATTAGCTTAACATTGGGGAATTTGTTTATGGTATTGTGACAGTACATTTGATTTGAGGCTGCTTTTGTCAAGGAAACAATCACACACTCGTGGCGTGCTTGACAATTTTACCCATGCTCAAATGAACGGAAAAAGTGGAACAGTCGTTAGTTATTTATTTTTTTTTTTTTAAAAATAGATAATCTTTATTACATTGGTATGCTTGCTAAATTTAGTTCAAAAGCTTGTACCTAAATTTCGTGCTGAAAATCTAATTAATAAGTTTGTTGAAATATAAAATTCAGCTGAATTTTTTTGAAAAAGTTCATGAAAAAGCTTATGAAATAAGATTAGACTCAATTAAAAAAAAATAACTTACATAACCAAATTTATTTGAAAGAAAAAATAAGTTAAACAAATATGTTATAAGCAAATTTATTGTACTTAACATCACGCTCTTAATCTTAATCGAATAAGCTGGGATCGGGATTACAACAATGAGACAGTTCATAGAATAAAAGAATATAACAGTTATGTTGTACGATTTTTTTTAAAACATTCCATTAAAAATGATAAAAAAAAAATACTTTAGAAAATTATATATATTTGAAATGGAATGGGTCATTTAAAATAAATAATGTTTTGAAAAAAAAATAACTAAAACATTACTAAGAATTTATAAGGTTATAAATATGTAAGTGAATTAATATTATTTTACTGAAAAATATATATAAGACGGTTATTTTTAATTTTTAATTGTGTTGATAGAACTATTGAAAAAAGTTGAAAAATATATTTGACAAAAATATTATATTTCAATTTCATGACAAAAACGATTTATTTTTATTTTTATTTAAATATCCAATCTTCACCTTGTCTGCTGTAAAACCTGCCTGCTTTTTGATAAATCTCTCTCTCACAACCCAGCGCAGCTTGGCGGTAGGGGGAAGTGGGAACTCCTCTTTAATAAAAAAGGAAATCTCTCTATCTCTCTCTCAACCTGACATCAAATTCTTCTTTGGCATTTTCTTCTTTCCCCAGCAGCAAACTCGCAACTGAGTTCAAATCCCTCCAGATTCCTGAAAAGCAGTCGAAAAATGAATTGCTGTTATATTTGTTTCGAGAAGAAGAAAGCTTGGAGTATTGTGTTGCCTCTACAAGGACAACATGAGGGACTCATCACCTACTTCAATGGAGCCCACATAAAGGCTCCCCTTCAACAAGTAAGCTTCTATCAGTGGAAAGTTTCAATTTTTATCATTGTTAAGCTTGTTGCTAAAATGCTTGATCCCTTCCCCGGGACTTTTGGGTTTTGGGGCATCTGGGTTTTATCTGTCTAAGCAGCGTGGATAGCCATTGGTCTGAATACAATAATGTGATTGACATAATATGCTAATTTTAGTTGGGCATAGGAATTTTAGTCCTTCAAAGGATACTGTCTTCTTGAATTCTCTCAAGTCTCATAGTTTGACATAATGAAATTTAGTACCCGTTTTAGTTGCTGATATCAGGGTTGTTTTAAGTTTCGTGGAAAGAGTTCTTGCGTGTTTGTATGAGGAGTTCATTTATTTGCTGCTGATATTTCTTGTGTTGTCTGACTTGGATAAGTTTGATTTTACTTCGAACTGAGGTGACTTTTTTCACAAAATATTCCACGAATTGGTTAAAAAATTTATCAACCGGAAAAAGGTTTTGTGGTACTTATTAGGGGAGAGGAGATAGTGATGTTTCTGTTCAGACTATTATCGATATTTATTTTCTGGTGGAGATGAATGTTCTCATACTTTATTTAATCCATCGAAAAGTGCTGCCAAGTTTTTCATACATTTGGTGTAAATGCTGTTTAACTTATTTCTATTGGTGGCTTTGATTATAACATGTGGCCATGTCACTTGCCAAAGAAGCTCGTGCTACATATGTCAATTTTGCGTTCGAAAACGGCAGTGGATGAGCTGATAATAACTTCTATTTGTGTGAATCGAATTTCTTAATCTAGTGAAATTGCCAAAAAATGGTTGGCATATGGCATGTTGTTTCTTATATTATATTATTCCAAAATATTACTGGCCCAACTCGACTGATTTGGCCTCGACTCCTAAGTTTTGCAACTACTCCCGAGCGTTATGAGAATCGAACATCTACATCAACATGAGTAGTCACCAAATCTATTTTCTTATTTTTCAGCAAAAAAAATTATTTGAAGGTAAAATTTGATTTTCTTCTAGATAAAACTGTTCTAACACCACTTTGTTTGGCTGTCGATTTTGTTCAGTGAGGATACAAACAGAAGGAGGTTTTCAAGGATTAGAGTGTCGAAAGATGGTGATAGGTCTCTTTATGGCTACGGTCTCGATCGGATTTTATGCTGCAAACTCCCCACACTGAAGCTTGTGATGGTCATTATCACTATCGGTGCATTTTGCACTCTCCTACGTTCTCCATCTATTCATGAAGCAGATCATATATCCACCACACGTTCGAGGTAATTTTATACATTTATGGATCGTGCTTCTTAATATTTTTGACATGTGAGATTTGCACGAATAAAATGTATTTTTGTGGTTCTCGAGTTTGATTTCTTGTTAATCATACTCAGCAGTCTGTGCCAGATTATTAATTGTTTTAGCTCTAAAATTTCCCATCCGAATAATTTTCATTCTGCACAAGCTAACCGTATTCTGTAATATTATGTTTGGTAACCAAATAAGCTAGCTTATACCTTTATTTAGTCAGCTTATAAGCTTCATGTATTCAAATAAGCTTGGTTTATTAGGACGAGCTTTTTAAAAAGCTCGAGCTTATCTCATAAGCTTCTTTGGGTAGCTTTTCAAATAAGCTCGTTGAAATTTTTTATTTCAGCTAGCTTATCAGCTAATTTTACCAAACACTTTTATGATATAAACTAGCTTTTCAGCTATAAGCTATAAACTCGAAAAACACTTATAAGCTAGCTTTACCGAATATAGTCTAAGCTGAATAACCGAAGAACACTCATCAATAGACTAATTAATTAAGGACAAATGTAATCATTTACCATTATTTCACAGTCTTGATGATGACAGGTCAAACTTGGTAGATAGATGGATCACACAGGACAAATTCGGGATAAACCGAAGCTATTATACATCTCATTTAAACATCAACTGGAGCGAAGTTTCTGTTACGATCGAGAAATTTACCGACAGTTACAAAGGAATAGGTCTGTTGAATTTCATCGACCAAGAAATCAACGAGTGGAAGCAATTAGTACCTCGTGCTAAGCATGTTGTACTTTCCGTTAGTTACGCCTCTCTTAACATCACTTGGGAAACACTTTATCCCGAATGGATAGACGAGGAAGAGGAATATGAAGTGCCAGCCTGTCCTGATCTGCCGAGAATCAGCTTAGCTGGCAAACCGCGATTGGACCTCATAGCCGTGAAGCTTCCGTGTAATAAATCAAGCAAGTGGTCGAGGGATGTAGCTCGTTTGCACCTCCAGCTGGAAGCCGCCAGGCTGGCGGCAACTGTCAAGGGGAATCATTCGGTGCATGTTCTTATCGTGACTGAATGTTTTCCAATTCCGAATTTGTTCACTTGCAAAGAGTTGATTGTGAGGGAAGGGAATGTGTGGGTTTATAAGCCGAAACTAAGCGATTTGAGAGAGAAGGTTCGCTTGCCGGTCGGCTCGTGTGAACTCTCACTTCCTCTGAATTCTGAAGGTTAGATTTAATTTATGGTTTTAGTTTTTTTATCATGCAGCTACAGACAAAGTTCGTATAGTTCGGTTTCGTATAAATCGGGTTAGATCATGAGAATAAGACCAACTTGAGGCTAGCTTAAGGGAGTGATTGGATTCGAAAATATGTTTTATTTTTATTCCAATCTAAAAATAGTTCCTCAATGCACTTTTTGTTGTTGTTCTCACTTTCTTTCTTCATGCGCAGTTTTTGAAATTGAATGACTAATGGTTTCTACGCTCTTGTTGTCAAACGGTTTTACATTAAGATAATCGACTAAAATTTGTTATAATTTATCTAAAATAATTATATTAAAGATACTTAAATATCTGAGCAATGTACCTAAAAGAAATCCTAAAGAAAACTAAAAAATTTGATAAATGTAGAAAAGCCTTGGAAAAATGTAACTAAAAAAAAAAGTGATATTATAACCCTGAGATTGACAAAATTGAACTAACATTTGAATTTTTTGCTCTGTTGGACAGAACACTTTCCCGTTGGACAGAACACTTTCCCGTAGCTCATTTGAAGTTTTTGCCTTGTTAGTTAACACCATCTTCTGTTTCTGAGTCTGTCAGATTAGGGTGAGCAAAACCGAGTCAAAATCGAAAGATCGAGCCGAACCTTGCAATTTGGTGTTGTTCGGTCGGTTCGGTTTTAATAATATTAAAAATATTTGGTTCAATTTTGGATTGGTTTTTTTCTACACGGTGCGGTTATAGATTTTTATAAGTTTGGTTTCTGATTTTGTTCGGTTCGGCGAGGTTTTGCACCGAACCACACCAAATTGAATAAAATGTGTAGAAAAATTGTGATAAAACCAAAAATCCAGCCAAACCATGCATTTCGGTGTGGTTCGGTTTGGTTATTTGAATGTTTAAAAAAAAATTCGGATCTGTTTCGGTTCGGTTTTTTCTAAATTGCGGTGTGGTGCGGTTATTTTATTTTATTTTATTTTGATAGGTTCGGTTTTTCTATTTTATGCAGAAAAGTCTTACCCAGTCGGCAACCTGAAGCGCGAAGCTTACGCAACAATCCTCCACTCGGCCCACGCGTATGTGTGTGGAGCCATCACCGCAGCCCAGAGCATCCGAATGTCGGGCTCATCGCGCGACCTCATTGTCCTTGTTGATGATGCCATTACACCTCACCACCGCGCGGGCCTCGAGTCTGCGGGCTGGAAGGTCCGGCCCATACTCCGTGTCCGCAACCCAAAAGCTGAGCCCGAAGCCTACAATGAGTGGAACTATAGCAAATTCCGCCTTTGGCAACTCACCGACTACGACAAGGTCATCTTCATTGATGCTGATCTCCTCATCCTCCGCAACATCGATTTCCTTTTTCAGGTAAACTTTATATGGATTGTGCACCAAAGTTTTTAAAAGTAAAGCATTTTTAGTTCATATGTAATGTACTTAAATATTGGTGTATATTTATTTATTATGTAATGTATATGTGTAATTGATGTTTATTTTAGATTTATCTTATTCTTAATGAACAAAATTGCTCCTTTTTTTCTACGATTTTGTGGAAAATTGGTTTATAGCCATTTTGATTCTAAAAGAAACCATTTTTTAAGATCCCTTAATTGGTTTCTATAATCAAAATGGCTCTGAAAAGTTTTTTTCACAGAAACTGATTATGTTTTACATCTTTTTACCTACAAATTAAGGGCCAAAAAGAGATGTTACAATATCAATCTGTATATTGATGACTTGATTTATACCTTGATTTTTTTGTAATGTATGTAGTATTCTATATTGATGTATATTATTTGTCATGTAATGTGTGTGTGTATATAACCAGTGTGTATATAATCATATATGTATGTGTCTTTAACATGATATACATCCATTGAGAAGGTTCACCCGCTGTACTTTAATCTGCATACTTACACCACCGAATGTAATACTTTTGTTTACGATGTTTTCTAAAGTATGACATTTTATATGAAAGTATTGCATATTTCTGAAAAGTGTATAATTACGTTTTCTTTTTCTTTTTCTTGTGAAAAGAGTATAATTAAGTTAGTTATTAGTTAGTTTAAGTATTTGAATGTTTTAAATTGCCTGAATATTTAATTAACAAAGTTTTTATATATAACTTTTATTATATAAAATATTATATATTTTTAAAAATATTAATAAATTAAATAGCAGTCCAACATGTTTAACCACAGGTCAGATTAGTGAACCATTGAACTTGAATTAGTAGCTTGACCAGTCATGTTTTCTCAGAACTTTGCAAAAAAAATGCATACTTATACTATCAAATTTTATACTTATGTTCTGATTAAAGTATGCATATTTGTGAAAGAAAAGTATAATTACGTTTCCATTTTCTTTTTTGCTTTTTCTTAAGATGCCCGAAATATCTGCCACGGCTAACAACGCCACGCTCTTCAACTCGGGCGTCATGCTAGTCGAGCCCTCCGAGTGCACTTTCAAACTTCTAATGGACCACATTGACTCGATCGACTCGTACAACGGCGGTGACCAAGGCTACCTAAACGAGGTCTTCACATGGTGGCATCGAATTCCGAAGCGCATGAATTTCCTCAAGAACTTTTGGGAAGGAGACGAGCCTTCATGGAAGGAAGCAAAGACCCGCATGTTTCGGGCCGACCCGCCCATTCTCTACGTGCTTCACTATTTGGGCCTCAAGCCATGGATGTGCTTTCGGGACTTCGATTGTAATTGGAATGTGGAGATTCTTAGGGAGTTTGCAAGTGACGAGGCCCACTCGACTTGGTGGCGGGCCCATGATGCAATGCCTCGGGAGCTTCAAAGGTATTGTTTGCTTAGGTCGAAGCAAAAGGCTACGCTCGAGTGGGATAGAAGGCAAGCGGAGAAGGGGAATTTTAGCGACGGACATTGGAGGATTAAGGTGAAAGATGAGCGTTTGAGTACGTGTTTCGAGGATTTTTGCTTCTGGGAGAGCATGTTGTGGAATTGGGGGAAGTCGAATAGGACGATGGGCGTGCAAAAGACGGGTTCACGCTCTTCTTCGTAAGTTTTTNGTTGGTTTTACGTATACGAGGAAATATATAATTTTGGTGTCTTTATATGCATATGGTTTTTGTAGTTTCTTGTGTGTTGTTGGGTTTGGGATTTGGGGGGTATTGTTTGAGTTTTGATGAAAAGGGTGTTGTCGAGTAGAGGTGTTATTCGATCGGTAGCTCAAATGTTGGTAGCTTAAACGAGCACGAGTTGAGTCGGGGGATTGTTTATAGTATTAATGAAAAGGGTGTTGTCGTGAGTAGGGGTGTTATTTGAGCCGAGTTGGGTAGTTCATGTTCGAGCTCGTGCTCGTTTAATAAACGAGTCAAAGGATCGGCTCGTTTAAGCTCGCGAAAGCTCGGTATCGGCTCAACTCTGACTCGTTTAGCAAATCTAAAGTTTTAAATGGATTGTTCGCGAACAAAATCGACGTTTTCATTTAAAATCCATTAAAAATGAAAAATAAAAATTAAAAAGTTGAGTTGTTTGGGAACAAGCTTGGCTCGATTAGTTTAATAAACAAGTCCGATCGGTTATTTGAGTTCGACATGATTTTTATTGAACGAGTTCGATTAGTTGTTTGAGTTCGACTCAGCGAATGAGCCGGGTTTGAGCTGAATTGAGTTGTGTTTGTGAACTGCTCCGTTTGAATAATAACTCTATTCTGACGCAGAATTACATCTAACTTTATTATTCACCATTTTGTTTACATCATTGCTCTTATTAGATATTACATTAAAGCGTATAAATAAGTTCTGGTTGGTTTTCTTCAACCAGTGTGTGAATCTCTTGATTCACAATACAATAAACAAATGAACAAATATTNGAAAAAAAAAAAAAAAAAAGAAGAAGAAAAAAGTCTATATGTTAAAATCACTCCTTATTTGTCGAGTCATGGATCGAGAGCTTCAATGGCCGGGTCCTCTAGGGCTAGGTCCCGATGCTAGCCGCTGCAGCCAATTGGACATTATCGATTTTGCATTTTCGTACGCTATCGGAAAAGTGGCGAGATGGTCTGATCGAGAAAAATCTTCCGATAATACCCTTGCGGCCTCGACTCGAGCTCGACTCATGCATGCCACAGAAATCAAGAAAACAATGAAAAATGTTATGGTACCTCTTTGGCTATTCATCTTTTCAAGTGCAACTTTTGTAGAATCTAAGATGTATGTGCTAGAAATATGAGAAGGTATAATTTACTTGTAAAACCTTTTGTATGGGTTAATTGGAATAAATATGAGAACATAATGCATGGGTTTCTTCCTTTTTATAGAGTGATACACTTTGAATTGACAAATGTAAGAAGTAATTATTTATTTATTTGTTCAATTTGGAATAGAGTTGTTCTTTGTTTTCGTGTTGACTAGGGACATGAAGGTCAAACTTGTCAATTTGAACGTGTCAATTACATTTTTTTTTCTTTTTCTTTTTTGGTGTCGATTACTTGGTTTATAGTAAGCTTTTTCATACTGAAATTTCAAAAAACATGTCCTTTGGGACATGGGTGAGGGGTAATTTCGGTAGAGGATTGAGTAAAAGTGTTTGAAGTCTTAAGGATTGAAGTTTTGACTTGATCCCAACAAATTTAACCATCGCAGCAAATAAAAAATGTCTATATGAACTTTATTGGTAGAATGCACCAACTTGTGATTGTAATATAGTAATCGAGTTTGCATTGTTTGGATCAATATATATTTGTATACATTTACCTATACGAGTATGTATTGATCCAATAATAAAAAACTCGATAACTACAATGTAGTTACTGGCAAGGCCAAATTTTTTATCAATATTTTATCTATAGTGAGAAAAAAGTATAAGTGTGCGAAATATATAAAAGCTAGTTTAAGGTTTAAAATCAAGTATTATTTTTCTTTTTTTAAATAATTTTTTATAATGTTTCACATCTTGTAGTTTCAATTTTGGTCAAGATTTTTGTAATATTAATTACTTAAATAAAACTTGAATTCTATGTGTGGAGCACGCTGACGACTGGAAAATTGTGGAACAAGAAATGTTTTGATCAAAGTTTTATAAAATGTAAACGCTTGAAATGTATATAAATTTGTTGTAGGCTACAAGCAACTTTGACCTTAACCTAACCTTTATTATATGTCATTGAGTTTGATATCCTTTTTTATTCCCTTTTTAAAATTGTTTAATTAATAAAATAAAACAATTCATGGGAGTTGGATATCGAAATTGCGCATCCGAAAAGATTCGGTTCTTTTTGAACATATTGGAAATAGGAACATTTACATATATTCCGTAAAAACCGTATATGCAATTTTACTGATACAATTGAATGGACAATCATCAAAGTATTGGAAGGGATTAATATAATCTGCATTCAATCACCTAGGCTGAGATAGATGGATGTCGCCACACCCAGCGCGTACGCCCCAATCGCCGCCGCCAAGACCCCCTTCCCCGGCCTCACCACCGCCCCGAAACCCGCGATTCCCGCCACGCCGATCGGTAGGCCTTTGAGCGCTTCCGCCCTCGCCCCGGAGACGACGGCGTCCGCGAACACCTCCGCCGCGAACTCCCCGAACTCCGCCTCGTCTAGGGTTATCTCTTCCTCCTCCAAGCGCGCCGCGCGGCGGGAGAGGACGGCCTGCAGGGCCCGATCCACCTCGGTCCGGTCCGGAGGGCGTGGGACCCATCGGGAGACGAGTCGGAGCGAGTGGGATTCGGAGAGGGCTCGGTGGAGGCGCTCCGCGGCGGGGAGGAGCTGGTATGGTTTCACTCCGGCGAAGGCGTGCTGGCTGAGAGAGAGGCAATCGGCGTAAGCGGCGGCGCAGGCCGAGTTGAACTCCGGCGAGCGGCGGAGGGTTTGTTTAACCCTCTTCGAACATGATAAGCCCATTGATGTGGTGAATATGGTTTTAGTTTCGGGCTCGATCTTTATTTGGCCCAATTTTGTTTTACATACGTGGCATATAGATGTATTTAAGTCACAAATTTAATTTTAAAAAAAAACTCAAAAAAAAAAAANCTATTATTACTGAAAAATTATACAGTGAAAAAATAAAATACTAGATTTAGTATAGCTGTCAAGCAATAAAAATACTTTAATATATTTTCACTATTGAGGAAAACATTCATGGACAAACCTAATAAAAAAAACTCAAAAATTATCAAGTGCAAAAAAAAAATACTAGATCTAATATACCTGCCAACCAATAGAAATGCTTTAATATTTTTTCTTTAGTAGAAAAAAATTAAATTAAGAATTAATGTTGGGTGTTTAAGTTTGTACTGAGATCCAAAATAAACTCAAGAGTGTACTTGGTCTCATTTTTTTTATTGTCATATAAGTTAGACCATGTCCACGTTTAATTGCATTGGAAAATATTTTTTTATAGACAAAGTCTATTTCTTATATGACATATGATATTTTTTAAAAGACTCAAAGAATTAGTGCTATCATCATATTTTATAATTATTTTTTTCATTTTCTTTTATTTATTTTTTTTTTAATTGTATTGAAAATTACTTCTATATTTATTTCCTTAAAATAAAAATAATCATTTTTTAAAATATTTGATTAAAATTACACACAAAAAAATCAGTGACGCATCAAAATCGATTTTTTCCCATCACTAAGGGTGATTGTTTATCAACCCAATTAAAAAAAAAAACCAATCAAAACTCAAATTTAACTCAACTTTAACTCAACTCCATTATCTCCATTATTACCAATATAACTAATTAATACCAACCAATCATTCTTACACATCACATCAATTTTAATTCACTATTCATTCACTCACATAATTTTAACTAACCACTACTTCCAATCATTTTCTCTTACTTTTACATCATATCAACTTTAATTATTTTATTTTAAATACTATTTTAATATATCCACTAACAACTAACCATACTAACTTTTTTTAAAAGTAACTATAGTTAAAAAAACCAATTAATTTCTAGATGAATTGATAAACAATCACCCCATAAATTGCTCCCTCGTTTCATTCCCTATCTCGCCGACGCCGCCGGCCTTGCCGCTTTGAGCTCCACTGCTACCGCCGCCGGTGGCCCTACCAGTCTTTATCCGCCTCCGTAAGTCCATCAGAACCAACGATTCGCCGCACAGCCCCCCTCACAAGATACGACCGTCGGCCATCGGAACCTTACGGCAGAGCTCGAAAACAGGTTTCATCGCTAATTTCAATTATTGCATCTTTGGAATTTCACGAACTTGGATTGTAATATTCTTTCTGTTTGAGCATTGATTTCTTTAGTATCATACCATTAGTTCTGAAATGGAAGATTGTGTATGAATGAGAAATATGTCAAGCCCTTAAATTCATCTGTCTTGCTATTCAGGTTAAATGAGCAGCTTAAGACTCAACTGTTTCGAAATAGGTTTTAGGCAAAAGCATAAATTTTGCACCTTAGTTCAAAATCCGGGCCTGCATAAGATCACCTGCGGCCTAAGAAATGGGCCTCGAAAACCTTTGATCACCTGCGGCCTGAGAAATGGGCCTCGAAAACCTTTGTGGAGGTCACGGGTACTCTCCACCGAGGCCATTCAAGCTGTTCAATCCCTGAAATTGGCGCAGAGTTCATCTTCTAAACTGGATCGAGTTTTTAGCAGTAAGATCAACAGGCTTTTGAAGGCCGACTTGTTGGATGCACTGACTGAGCTGCAGAGGCAAAATGAATTGGATTTGGCATGTAAGGTAAATTTGGAAGTTTTT
>BKCP01005516.1:1449183-1476690 GCA_008636005.1 Striga asiatica | reverse complement strand
ACACACACACACACACACACACAATTTTTATTATTTTTGTCTGGCAAGATGATAAAGGATTGGTACATATGGCTAATTTTCCCTCTGTGATATCTTATTCCTGTCTTAACTAGTGATCGTGAGTGTACCAATTCCTAGTACATGTGTGAACATGTAACTTATTATACAAGTGATTTTATGTCATTAGGTGGTAAAGCGCAAAAAATGCTTAGTTGCTAGCGTTAAAAGCATGAATCATCACTGGACTTGCTTGCATCTCTCTCAAGAGTCCAAAAAAATTCCCCTATTCGCTGCCCTTTCTTGGTCACCAAGCATTCGTTCAGAGGAGAGGTCCACTTTGATAGTAAGAGTGTATCTTACTTGTGGTTAGTTATACCTCAAATGGATGGATAAAGACAAATAATGTTAACTAGTGCAAGAATTTGTTATTATTTTATGTGTGGTTGAGTTTATGAAGTGCGAGTATACCTTCATATCATTCCTAAACTATTTGATATTGTTAATGTGGAATCAGTGGTCCGGAACCAAGAACTCATTCTCTTGCAAATCTTAGAATGCTAACTAGCCAACACTAGCAGAGCCAGTATAGGAACTACAGTTTTACAGAAATAGGACATATGTTATTCTGTTTGTTTGAAAAGTGAATTACATAATTTCTTGGTGATTTACTACTAAGAATAGTAAAATACAAAAACATCATTTGTGTAACTTGACGTGCATCTTGAGTTTTCCCCTGTCTGTATTTCATATCATGTTGTGACCCTCCTTTTGATCTCCTTTCCTGCATTTACCCATGATGACAACATTATTTCATTGGTACAGAACTATACAAGGAAAAGCAGCCAAGTTACATCTCAAACATATTAAGCTGATGTTGAAGAGTAAATTACAATTAGTCTTGTATGTTTCATTGTCGTAACTTGTTCGTCTGTTTTGATCTACGTCTCTTATACTTGCAAATAGGTTACAAAATGGTCCCCGAGCAATTTGAATTTGAAGGGGACAAAATTGCAACATTTTTGCAAGTTGCAAGGGGACTTTTTTTGTTGCAAAAAACGACGTTTTTGCAAACATAATGGACGAAATTCAAAACAGCAATTCGAAGGGGACGGAAAAGTTAGGTAGTTACACATACAGAACTAAAATTGCTTGCAATTTTCCTAATGTTGTTTGACTCGAGTGATCGATTCATGCGTGTGGGTGCGTGTATTGGTTAGATTATGAGGAGCTCCCTTCAGTCCAATTAGCGGGCGAAGCAAACGGAAGGAGTTGCTCCCGCCTCATGCAGTGGTCACAAATTGTAAGCGTCCCAAACGTTTCAAGTGTAACCGAATGCATGAGATGGCAGCTCTAGCCGCTTCTCGGCCCTCGATCTTGGACTTAAAGGAAGCTCCTCTATTTACACACGTAATGTAGATCTTAACTGCTGAATCGAATTTTTCAGTGAAATGCCCTACGACTGTTATTATCTTCGAAATCAAGAAAACATAAGTTGGCATAATTGTGTTCGACATGAAGACGATTGCAGGTTTTGGCGATAGTTTTTTCTTTGAGAAAGGGTGATATGATGTGTGATCGTTTTTTTTATCGACCTCCTTGGCGTCAAGCGCTTGAGATGGAGATGTAGAGAGAAATATTGAATGAGGAAGAATAATTGAAATATGATTTTGAAACACAGAAATCTCATCCTCTTTATATACAATTTTTTTATTTTCTTTTGTTGTTTCTCACTTTTTGAAAGTTGTTTTGGGCGCCGTGTGGATAACTATGGATTAAATTCAATAGAGAAAAATGGTGGTTTTGAAGTGGAATCATATTTAGGGCTTTTGGTGAGGACTTTATGGTCTTTCTCATCCACAGTTGGATGCTAGCTCTTTGAAACAAATCCCAACATAAATGTTTTTTCTCATTCTCAACAACCAATGACCTCGCGCAAGACATTTTTTTAGTGGCAAATTTTGGTAGGAGTCTTAGGCGGGATGATTTGCAATACGATTTGAACAAAAATGCGAAAATGCACATATATATATTATTAAATTTCATAGTTTGTCATATTTTTATTAAGATATTTTACAAAGTACAACACTTTTTAATTTGTATATTGTCTAATGGTTTGGCCGGTCTAATAACAGGATTTACCGTTTTTTAGTAATACTACTTTTTTGTTGGGCTAACAGTTAGAAATTTATATATTTTTTTTTCAATATATATGCATGTTTTAAAATTGAAATGTCATATCTTAGAAAATAATATAAATAAAATTATGATATTTTATAGTATAAATATGTTTTTTTGTTAAACAAAAGTTTGACGGATAGAATATAGATGCATACTTTTTCAACAGATATATGTTATTTATAATTAAAATGTCATATTTTAAAAGATAACTTCATAAAATTATGATATGAAATTCATAGTGTAACATGTATTTATTAAGAAATGTAAGACGAGCATTCATGCTTTTTAAATATATGTGACTTTTACATTGAAATATCATATCCTAAAAGCAATATAAATAAAATCATAATATTTCATAGTATAAGTATGTATTTTATTAAATATAGTACGATGGAACCATGCATCTAACAACTGTGTTTGGTAAGCAATATAAGCTAACTTATAACTTATTTGATTAGCTTAAAATCTTTATGTATACAAATAAATTTGTTTCGGTAGGATGATTTTTTATTAAAAACTTGAGTTGGATTCGTTTATCACTAATAACGAGCCGAGTCCAGCCTTAACGAGCCGATCTCGAGGTTTAACGTGTCGAACTATAGAAAATTATATAAAAACTTTTTTCGAGCCTTATCGAATCGAGTCGAGTTCAACTTGTTAATCAAACGAGTTTTAAATGAACTCGAGCTCGACTCGTTTGATTCGAACTCGAACCTTAACGAGCCGAACCGAGCCAAACTCGTTTAATTTAACAACACTATTCTCAATCTCACAATTTGAAACAAAAAATACTACAACATATCTATAAGTCTAACCAATCTCACAATTTGAAAAAAAAATAAAAAATAAAAAAAATACTAGAACATAACTATAAGTCTATAACTAGAGCTGCAAACGAATCAAACATTATGAGAGCCATCGAGTTCTTGCTCAAGCTAGAGCTCAAAAACTTTTGAATATGAACTTAAATTCGACTCGGTAATTCATACGTTCGATTACTTGATGAGCTACTTTAGTGTACCTAAACTTACCTAAATGCCCCCAACTGAGACATTTTTCTCGGGTGAAATCATTCTAAATTAAGCAATATTAGCCGATTTTTCAGTTTTGTGTTGTTTTGTCGTGTCGAGCCGAACATTCGAGCTCGTACCAGGGCAAGCTCTTTGGGGAGGCAGCCTAGGCAATGTCTAGGGCTTCCACATATTTGAGGCCCATAATATTATCTAGTTGTGTTGGGTTTGGCCTATTTACACTAATGGCTTAATATAGAGTTGGTCCATTTCACAAATGAAGTGGCTAATTAATGAATGAACTAATGGCAAAATATGTACTTTGTGTTGGAATTTGAGGCCTTAAATATTTTATTTGTTTTCTTATGATGTTTGGTCAGGACACAATTGTGTGAAAATAAATATTATTTGTAGTGATATAGTTTTTATTTTGTTCTCCTGATTGTCCTCCTGACTGTTTGAATGTAATTTATTAAAGATATTTGTAACTCATAGATAATTTATCAATTGCGAAGTGTAGTAAAACAAGAAAAATATTTTTTATTTATTTAATAGTCTTATTTAATTATTTTTTTTCCTTCTACAATTCTATATACAAATCCCCTTATATACAAATCCCCTAATTACCACACAAGTTGAAATTAAAAGAAATTCCAAAGACAAACTTGTCTTACGCATCCAAATTCCTAGAGACGCCTGGCTCGTACAGCTAATTATGACTCCGAACTCCACAGTCAAGGCACACGCCGGCGGCGCCACCCACTCTACGCCGGCGCGGCGGTTTTCTCCTACTCCACCTTCGGCCGGAAAACGTAAGGGCTACCACGATGCCTACCATGGACACCACAGAACAAAGAAACAGAAGTTCGCATCTGCAGATACCGAGACCCGTATCCGAGTTCATACCATAAAACCCAAACTTCGCACACACCTTGAGTCGGAACATAGGCATACGAGGTCCTCCGTCGGAGGCCAAGACGGGAGCCGTCCGAAGCGGTGCCGCCGCAGGAATCGCTGTCGGCGCAAGTGGACTTATTCTACTCGGGACGTGTCTGATTACAAGGGTAAGTGCGCTATGGGTGGAATATGTGATTTTCTAAGTTAATTATAGTCTCCAGAAGAACAAAATCCAGCTCATTGTTCTGAATTTATGAACTTAGTTGTGGGTTTTCAGTTGGGAATTTGCGTTGTGGTGTGAAAGTAAACTCTGTGATTGTGGAAAAAAGATCTACGAAACTATAAGAACTTGAGAAATATATTTGCTTTAGCATGTTCTGAATATTATTAATTCCATATTTTTCGTTGTTGAAGCCTTTTAAACGAAGTTTTTTACACAATTAAGTTAGCCCTTTTGTAGGATTTCTGTTTGCATTGCCTGGCTTGATGCTGAATATACTCTATATCATCCATATTGTTAGTTAGTACAAAGGAGTAGGCATTATCTATTCTACAATGTAGACAAGTGGTTTTTAAGTTGGGAAAATTTCACTTTTGGTACCCCAAAAATACCACATTTCTCATCTGCCGCAATTCGCCGGAAAGCTGGAAACTTCACCGGCTTATATCAGGCGATTGAGAAGCTCGATTGGTGATCGAGCTACATCATTGGATTCCTCAGGAAGTGGTTTTCTAACATTAAGGCGTATTTTAATGAACTTCGAGACATCATATGATGAAATAAAATATACCATTGGATAAGTCGAGTCGAGATCTTTCAAATGGTATATGACTTGTTAAAATCCGTCACCGGAGGCGGTGACTGTCAAATTTAACATTTTTCTTAACGTTTGCACCAAAACTGATTAATTTTAAAAACTTTAGTGATAGAAACTGATTAAGTTGGAACCTCGGGTACCAAAAAGCGAAAAGGTGGTATAATTGGGGTACCAAAAGTGATTTTTTCCCTTTTTAAGTTTATGCCTTTTTAGTGTAATCAAATTGATGTTGTGTGACTTCCATCAGTTTTATGTGAAAACAATTATGTTGTCTAATGTTTGCTGACTGGATTTATTGATTTCCTTTTTATTTAAATGCTCCTTAAAACAGACCGGGTTGTTATTGTATCGTATAACATACTTGCGGCTGAAAATGCGAGAAATCATCCAGAATTGTATAGGGACGTGCGGCCAAAGCACTTGGATTGGGAATATAGGAAAAATCTTCTGTATAAAGAAGTCAAGAAATACCGAGCAAGTGTCTTGTGTTTCCAGGCAAGCTAAAGCACTTCTCGGAGCATAATGTTTGATCACCTGCATTGTTCATTTGTTCTGTTCTGATAAATGATGAATTTATTTGATGTGTAACATATGGTTGCACACCCATAATAAACTGAAATCAGCATTATATATCAGAATACAGAGTAATTTTTCAGCTTGGGATTTTGTTGTCATCAAGATTTGTTATGAAAAAATATTTTCTAATTTACCTTTCCGTTTTGTGTTTTTTCCAACATTGTACTTCTTAATATACTGGTTAAAGTTCTTAGAAAGTTAGAATGCTTTCATATTTTCTATCTTTAAATAATTATTTTAAAGGGAGTATCATTATTGTCCAAAGCATATACCTGATTTGAGTTGCGCTCCCAGATGTTGATTTATTCTCATAGTTATCTTGGGTGACCTCAGGAAGTTGATCACTATGATGATCTTAATGATATTCTTGGAAAAGACGGCTTCAGAGGTGTGTACAAGGTTTGTATGCAATTGCGACTTTTGTTGCCTTTTGCACTACGGTGCAAACAATATTGATTACAGTTGGTTATTTGGTTCATCAGGCTCGTGGGGGTGAAGCACTTGATGGATGCTCTATATTTTGGAAATCTGAGCTGTATGATACTTCCCTTTTATATGTTGTCACATTGCTTGAGTTCCTGCTCGAATAAAAAAAATTTACTTGGTTTTCATTTTTGCAGTAGGCCTTCATAACCTTATTTTTTCTGTTTTTATTTTTATTTATTAGGCTCACACCATCATCTAGAGAAATGTTCTCTTGAATTAAATAAGTGTGTTGCATTGAATCATTTTTCCTGGAATAGTTTCAAGTTAATTTATTGGTCTAAAACTGTGAATTGTGACTCTTTGGTATTTTCCTGTACGTCCTTTTCACTTTGTTGTATCTGTAGCTTCAATTTTCGCTTTTCATGGACATGGACAATGGGACATATGCTATCTCCTAACGAAATATTTTTTTAGCATTTTTGTCCTTATGTAGGATGTGTATAATATACTGCAGATTCACTCTGTTGCATGAAGAGAACATAGAGTTCGAGAGGTTTGGTCTTCGTCAAAACATTGCACAATTTTGTGTTTTGAAGGTACCGATGTTTGGATTTGTTGCACTAGGGTTCACTTTACTTCAGATCAAATACGTACTTCATGGATGTGAATTTTCTGTTATGTTTCTCATACCAAGAACCTTTGGTTCTGATTCTGGTTCGGTCCTAGCATGGACAATATTTTCTGTTATGTATCCATATGTTATTTTCTGTAAATGGCCTGTTTTCAGATGAATAAAGACCTGCCAAGCACAGACGATATTGCACAGCCTCCATGGTACTATTCGTTGCCTTTTTCTAGTCAATCTTGTACATCAAATTCGATATTTCTTTTTATACACTTTGTTTTTCCTGCTGTAAAATGGTACTGACTTGTGAAATATCAATTCCCATTCTCTCATTTAATAGTTATTATTCTCTTCATAATTTGTGTGACAAATGTTTATTTCAGTGTTATTACCTCTCCAAGTTTACTGGTTGGGAACATACATGTCCTTTACAACCCCAAGCGTGGAGACATCAAATTGGGTCAGGTAATCAAGTTGATAATAGTTCCTTGCAATTTAAATATTGGTTGCGTCGACATAAATAGAAAAAAGAAAAAAAAAAAGAAAAACTTGATTTGCTTCTAGACTTGTCTTGTTCATGCTTACTTGATATTTTCTATTGGCGCTTTTTATGAATGCCGTTGTTTATGATATATTATCTTGGTGGGTGTAGATGAGAATATTTCTTGAGAAAGCGTATGAGTTATCACAAGAATATGGACGAATACCAGTTATTCTTACTGGGGACCTGAATAGCTTGCCACAAGTGAGTCGTGAACACGAAATTCTAACTAAAATTTGCAAAACTATTATTCGTTGCTCCTATATTTGAACTTTTTAATCTTTTGTTTATCCAGAGTGCAATATATCAGTTTATGGCATCATCTGAGGTCTGTCCTGTGAATTTCTGCCATGCAACACAACACCTTTTGAAGTTCCTTATAAATTTGAGTCATATAAAATTTCTAAAATCTTCTTAGTTTTCAACAGTTGGATTTCCAACAGTTTGAGCGAAAACACATTTCTGGTCAGATATTTCCATCTCGATTCCTAAAACCCAAGTCTTGGGTTAATCATGTAACAAGGTAATCAGATATTTTCATCATCTTTTGTGGCTAAAAAACGACTAGTTACATAAAAATAACCCTCCTAAAGAAACTAAACACGTATATTACCTTACAATATAAGTTGTCTGAGTTATGATTTATGAAGGGAATTAGTTGCCTTAATGAGAGAGACATGTAATTTGCACCCTTTTTCAGACAATACTTGTACAATTTGCAAATCCAAAGCCTCGCTTTAAAGTTATTGTGGTTTTCACAGTTCCTTGATGAATAGATGGACTGAAGAAGAAATAATGCTTGCCACTGGATCAAGACTTGGTAGTAATCTACGTCTAACGCATCATCTAAACCTCAGCAGTGCCTATTCTGAAGTCCCTGTAAGATTTTCCCTGTCCTTTGCATATAATGCAATACATATAATGCATTGCAGAATCTAAATTTGATTTCTTCATTGGGCTCTCTTTAGTTTGTTCGGTGATCTATAGACGTTGTTGTGATCTGTCTGTAGGGAAGCTCGGAGGTTAGGGATAAAAATGGAGAACCTCTGGCAACATCTTATCATTCCTTTTTTTGTGGAACAGTTGACTACATATGGTATTTATGTTTCTGAATTCTGATATTTAGACGTGAGGTTTTGTGTTAGGCTGTGTTTGGTATGCATATAAGCTAGCTTATAGCTAGTTTGATTAGTTAATAAGTTTCCTATATTCAAATAAGCTTGGTTTGGTAGGACGAGTTTTTTTTAAAAAGCTCGAGCTTATCTTATAAGCTTACTTGTGTACCTTTTCAAATAAGCCCATTGAAATTTTTATTTCAGCTAATTTACCAAACACTTTTATCATATAAGCTAGCTTTCCACCCATAACTCATAAGCTATCAGCTATAAACTCAAAATTTACTTAAAAGCTATAAGCTAGCTTATCAGCTAGGCTTACCAAACATAGCCTTAGTGATTATACTTTGTCGATTTGCATGTTTAAATCTTTTTCGGCAAAACACAACTTGCTTCTGAACAGGCATACTCCAGACCTTTTTCCAGTGAGAGTTCTTGAAACTTTGCCTATGGCCAGTTTAAAGCAAACAGGAGGTCTTCCATGCAAGGTTAGCTTTTTTTTTTTTTTTNACGCAACCTAGTTTTATTATGGGATGTTCAAACCACTTTGTTTATTGTATAATTTTGTCAAACTAGATTGTCAAACTGAAGAAGAAACAGTTCTGAAATGAAAAGTTGGTTCAATTTAAAAGTTTATAAAGCACTTATACTAGCTGATGAACTTGTTGGTAACTAAAAATGAAAAATTGTCTTCACTAAATTTTCATTCACTACGTTTGGTCTCTTTGCAGCAATTGGGTAGTGACCACCTTGCAATTGCAAGCGAACTTGCTTTTTGTCGATGAGGGTGGTAAATTTTTTGTCCTAGCATTTGAGCTTGAAGAAAGCCGAATGGTTGTAAAGGATCTATTTACGAATCAAAAAAATCTTCCGTATTTTTCCTGTCAAAATTGAATTTGGATTTAACTTGTTGAATACAATAGTGTTACTTTTTATTTTATTTTTTCCCATGGACTTTATGCTTCTTGCCATTTGGATTTGTACCCTTCTGTGTGTACGCTTCATTATATGAAAGTTTCTGCAGACGAACTTCCCACCAAGCTCACATTTTTTTTTCTTTTTCTTTTACTTTTTTCCTTTGCTTTATGCTTTTGAATTATTTTTAAATATAACGACTAACGAGCATCTGATTGAATACGTACAATATGAGAGTTGGGACAAAATGAAAACCAACAGGATGAACTTTGGCAAATTTTATTTGACCTGTTCCAAATGACTGGCCCAAGCGAAAACCAATCGGGTCTATCTATCGGATAGTGGATTTNATAAGAATAGCTATATTACTCAATCGAGAACAACGTTCTATTACAAAGGGGAGACTTCCAATCAAATCCTAAAACTAAAATTGAGAGGCACATCAACAAGATGACCTAGAATCTCGAATCAACCAACTCACTCAAACTGAAACCAGTTAAAGAAGGATAGTGGATTGGATATAAGTTTTTACGGTATTGAATTGGATTTATTGAATAATGTAATTTAAGATTAAAAATATTTGATTAAGTGGAGATTTAGATTTGATTTTGAATTTGTAAGTGTATATGAGATAAAATGTAACGGTTAAAGTTGATATGATGTAAAAATGTAAAAGTAATGATTGAAAATTATTGGAAGTTATTAAGTAGATGAATATTGATTTTTGTAAAATTATTCAATAATGATTGATTGATATTATTTAATTATATTAATATAATATCAATGATAATTAAATTAAATTAGATTTGAGTTGTATTTTTAAGTTAAATATTTGTATTCAATTGTAATTTTGACCTATATGGAGTCGGTCGACGGTCGGGCCCAATCTAGTCATGCAATTAGATATAATCTTCATTAAGAATTTAAATTTTCATCTGACAAAGTAAAATAACAAAAATATTTTTTTTTAAAAAAATAATGGTGTAAATTTTTGAGTTACTAATGGATATAAAATATAAATATACTTGTTAAAATTGTTGCAATATAAAAACAATAAGATATTAAATGATAAGATTGGTAGCTAGATATACGTGGGTTAATGAATATTATTTTTCAAAAATATTTAATATTAAATATTTTTTTTATTAATGAGATTTTTAGAGAAAAAGTGAGATGGCAATGAATGATAATTTTTTCTTAGAATGTTTTGTTTCTGAAATATCCTTTAAAAGACAATGTTGTCATAAAACACGAACACGCGTCACAATTAGAGAACATATTTACATAGACAACTAGTATTGTTAAATATGCAACTACATGAAAAAAAATTTAAGAGAAAAATAGCGCTAAAAAACACGTTGAACACGATAAAACACAATCTAAAACACGATAATTAGACAATATGGATATATATTGACAAGACACAATGAACATTAGCACAACAAGATACAACCTAAAATACAACACGAAAAACATAAAATAAAAAGGTGTATTTAGGATACAATGAAAATAATAAGACGAAGATACGATAGTAAACATGAACACATAACACTATATGCTATGACATTTATCATTCTTACATCTTACTAACAATTATTATATCTATTTGATTTTTATCTATATATATGATTAGAAACAACAATATATAACCTTTAAGGTAAAGCAATTGTATATAAATAAAAGATATTGTTCTAAAATTCAAAAATATAATACTATATAACTAGTGCATGTCTACACTTTTTATTTTTATTTTTTAACTCAATTATCAAATTCTATAATTGTTAACCAACATTGTCAATTTTTTATTTTATTTTATTTTATTTTTTTCAGAAAAAACCAACATTTTCTATTTTTCCTTTTTCTTCGTAATAATCCTCAAATTATCTTCGTCATCCGCTCAACGGACACCACCCAAAATATTCCCCTTCACGAACTCCCATTCTCCACACCTCGGCCGAGTAGCAATGGCGCTCGCCGGTAGTTTGAGCCGGATCTTCTGCAGCACGCCTCAGGGGGCGCCGTGCATCCGCACCATGCTCCTCCGGCCGCCGCTAAACCCTTTGTCTCCTCCGCGGCGAGCCTCGAATTTCACCGTCTCCGCGAAGGTGTCGAGGACCGGAAAATTCGACAGCAAGAACCGGAGAAACAGTCCTTTCACGACGACTAAGGAGGAAGAAGAAGAAAAAGAAGGGTCTTTAGGAGAGGAAGTGAACGGCGCCGACGAGTTTGGTGCCGCCGCCGTTGATGATGGATTTGTCGTGCCGGAGCTTCCTGGGGATAAGCCGGACTTCTGGGAAGGTCCCCAGTGGGACGCTCTAGGGTTTTTCGTTCAGTACATGTGGGCTTTTGGCGTTGTTTTCGCGGTAAAAGTTCATTATTTTCTTTCTTTATTTATTGTTCTGTTTGTCAGTTTTAGCTTAGTTTTTGCTGTGAAAAGCTGTTTTTGTTTGGTTTGCTGATAATTGAGTGTTTGGTTTTAGTTTATATGTTTGAAATGTTATGAAGATTCATATTGGACTATGAGATCACGTTGTATCTCTTATATGCTTAAAGCTTGTGACTTGTGAGATGTAATTGCGGAGGAATATAAGGCCATATGCAAAATAACCGTGTTTTTTTTTCTTTCAAGAGTCATCTATGAAACTTGTTTAGTTTCTAAATAGGCATTGGGTGGATAAAAGGAGAAGCCTTGGTTAAGGTTAGTTCTGTGATAAAAGATTCTGGCCATTATGAAAGGTTATATGAGAGGAAGTATGACGCTTCTGGTGGAAAATGGATAGCCAAGACTTTTGAGAAGAAGGTTGGCCATGAAAATTATTAGAAAATTTTGTTCACACTAAACATGCCCGATGTGAAATTCGGATTTTATGACATGGGTGTTTGATATAGCAAATTGACTTGATGGAGGGCAAATATTTTTAGTTCCAACTACATAGTTCAACTCCTTGTGCCAGGTGCAATGTTGTGTCTTAAGATGCTGATTTTCTTGCTTTTGGCTGTTTTGTTTTAAGTTTATCTCTGCTAAAGCTGCCGAGGCTCTTATTTTAGTGACAAAGGTGTAATAAGTTGCGTTGATAATTTTAGACAAATAAAAGAAGTGTCTGATTCTGAGTTATGTAGTAGATTCAATGATGAACCTAACTCATTTTCTTTTGTTCTTATAATTTAGTAGGCAGAACACTAAAAGAACCGACTTTTTCTACTGTTGTACTTTTGTTCAATTGCTTCTGCCTTCTAGTCTTATCGAAATCTGAACATAGAAATTGCATTTTAGCAAGAAGGATCCTGTACTGTAACTTTCTGCGTGAAATACAGCTAACCAGCTAATACTGCAAAGGTCAATGTCTTTTTGCAAATGTATTTTCAATTAATCCTGGCTAATTAGTAATTACTCAATGGTGCAGTTAGTTGCTTGTGGTGTAGCTGTGGCTACGTATAACGAGGGAGCAACAGATTTCAAAGAAACTCCCGCTTATAAGGAAGCAATACAATCACGGGACCTTGATGAATTAGATGATGCTGCCACCTCAGATGTCTTCGAGTCGAACCCAACAGAAGAAGCACCTAGCTTGGAGTAGATTTTTTTTTCTAAAACATTTTTTCTTCAACTTTTTTTAAAACATATTGTTGAAAGAAATATGTATAGGCATTGGAGTATATGTCTTCAAGCGTTCGCCTGTAGCCTTTTACCTTTCGAAATTCTTCCGTGTGTAATATTCTTACTCTCCTTTTCAAACTAATCAATATTTTGGAGATGGGATCCCTTTGGTTTCACAAGTTTTTCAGTTCGCGATGTGTGTATTCGTGTTCTTAGACATTTGTTTGCCGCATACTAATAAGTTATAACTCCCTCTTTGTTTTGTTAAGTTCTTCCCATTTTCACTTTGTTTGCTAGCCCCTTTTGACTCTCGTGTGATGGGTTTGTTTGGACTGTGGATAAAAACATGAGTTATCTAACTAAAGGTTTTAACACTAGTTGTGACATTGTTATTGAGTAAAGCAGGGACTTTTTCAGTGGGCATGAAGTTATGAACCGAACCATCTAATTCTAGATTCGTCATTTTTCTATATTCGAGCATGATGAGCTGGCATTATACAAGCAACAGCTACAATCAGCATCAGCATTAGCTTCGACATGTGATGTTTTGCCTTCAGACTCACTTCTGCACTTTGATGTAAGCCGATGCCTTTGAAATTCGGTCTATGAGTCATAGTCACCATTGGAGAAGAAGCTGGAAAAAAAAAAAAAAANGAAAAAAAAAAAAAAAGCCTTTTCATGAATTTTGCAGGAATCATTTTGAAGTGAGAAAAGGCTCCACCAAAAGAAAAACTACAGATTTTTTACCTGACACGACACTCGAATTAGGGATTGGCACAAAAGAGGCTCTAGCAGGAGGTGCAAGGGAAGGTAAGGAAATTGCTCCTGACAACAACACAACAAAATAAATAATATTTTCATATGTATATTATCATCTGCATATAATCTCTATTTATCTTCATATATTAATCACATTTAAAATTCGATATTATTTTGCATATACATTCATTTCTAAGTTGATGAAGTTGCTTACATATTTCTCACTTACTAGTTATTACTTAAATATTCAACTAGTTATAATAACTACTAAATATTCAACCAATTAACCTATATTTTCCTTGGTTTAAGCACTAATTTTTTCTTCCACATGAATCCTCTACAATTGAAATAGTTAAATTAATATGTGCATTTAGAGAGGGATAAAGACACAACCATATGATAATTGAACATAACATATTTATGCCACTTTTCTCTCAAACTTTACACATATACACCTAAATTGATTCATTAAGAATGGAGTAAAAGTTAGACAATCATGCATTTTTAACATATATACTTACTTTCAAACTGAATGTCATGTCATAGACTAAAAACAACACAAACATATTTTTACGATATTAATAAACTTTTCTTGCTTTTGCTCATTAAAAAAGTCATGTGAACACCTTGGTTTTTTCTTATCTTCTGAAAAAATAAAGTACCTCTACAGGTGGACACGTCGAAACCAAGATGGCAAATAGCAGGTAACTGAAGAGCGAGTTTAGTGTTGATTGGAAATGCAAACAGCAAATTCGAGTCATGGAGCAAAAGGCAAATGCAACCGGGCCTCTGGCTATGGAGCTGGTCCAGGCCATGGCAGCATGATTGTGCCGGATGAGCCGCATTGCCCTGCACAAACGGCCCACATGAGGCCAAAGGTAGCAGGCTTGGCCCACATCCAGCAATCGTGTCCTGGGCCGAGGCTTCGAACGAGAGCCCAATGGAAAATAACAGCAGAAGCAGAAAGGGAATATGGGAATGATGATGATGATAAGACATTATAACTGTTGTTATGGTTTGGCTTTGGTTGAAAATGAGAGTCTTGCTTTTTTTGCAGTTTGCTTTTGTTTGAGATTGTGATCAGGCTCATAATAAATGTCAGCCTCTTAAAATGGTGGGTGTTGCATAAGTTGAGCATGATTTTGCAGAGTTCATGCTCCATGTATGTGACTAAAGTGCTGTTAAATTTAACGAGGCCGAGCTAGGCTCGTTAAGACTTGAGTTCAGCTCAGCTCGAGCTCATTTAAAGCTTGTTTGGTTAACGAGCCGAGCTCGGCTCAGCTCGATAAAGCTCGAAAAAAGAACTTTTATATAAATTTCTATAGTTTGGCTCGTTAAAGCTCGAGATCGTCTCGTTATTAGTGATAAACGAGCTGAGCTCGAGCTCAAGCACCGTAAAATCGAGCTCGACTCGGCTCGTTTACAGCCTATGTGATTCATGCTTTTGTTTTTGTTGAATCGACTTATCTGTTTTTTTTGTAGAAAAATGCATTTTTACTGTGAAATTCATGCTTTCGTTTATGTTGTTGTTTGAAGTTTGAAAATTAAAGTATGTATAGTTGTTGAAAAGATATAGTCGGTTAACGGTTATATTGTCGTTAAATGTTGTAGTAAGGCGGCCTAGCGATTTAGATGAGTTGGCCAATCGTATTACGTCGTAGAAAAATGCAAATTTTACATGAAAACTCATGCTTTTGTTTATGTTGTTGATTGAAGTTTGAAAATTAAAGTATGTATAGTTGCTGAAAAAATATAGCTTCTTAATTGTTATACTGTCGTTGAAATGTTGTAATGAGGCGGCCTAACGATTTAGATGAGTCGACTCATTGCATTTCATTGTAGAAAAATATATATTTTACTGTGAAAACTCATGCTTTTGTTTATGTTGTTATTTGAAGTTTGAAAATAAAAGTATGTATAATTGTATAGTTAATGAAAAAATAGTTGTCTAACTTTTGTTGTAGATGCCTAACCTCCTAATGTGACTAGTTTTCTAGTTAATTTGTTTGCCTTAAAAGCCAAAAGTTGCTATGAGAGGCACTATTGCACTTGTTATCAACCCAATAAATGTGACCAACTTTTGTTGCACTATTGCACTTGTATGATGGTTCAAATTTTCGGTTTCAGCTCGATTTTGGTGACCGTCAAAACACATAAATCATATTATATGTATAATTTTTTATTTTTTTTTTCAAAACGACAGATATTATAACTCAAAAAATATATACAAAGTTCGACCACAAACAATACATCAACCACTTGGAGAAATAGATGGATGCCTATTGCCTGGACAATCAAACTAACAACAATACAATTTTTTTTTTTTTTCAAGATATATAATTATTAATTGACTCAGTCTCAAATAGAAAAGTACTAATATCAGGAGACGAAGACCGGACCCGTCAACGCGGGCCAACCCGAAAAGTCCATAAATTTGACAAAACACTCCGATTAGTAAAATCTACTGAAATTTCCCTTCTTTCCGCCATTATCACCTCAGGTAAAGGAGCTCAACCATGAACCAAAATAAACACTTTTTCGGTTTTTCCCCATTTATTTTTCATAATTCCTGTGTCTTATCCATTTTCTCCTTCTGGGCTGATCAGTTTTTGTCCAGGTGAGCTACAGACCAGAAGTTTACAGCATAAACAAAAGAGTGATGAATTGGGTGCAGCGCAAAATCTATCTCTACAACGTCACTTTTGGGCTCTACATGCTCGACTGGTGGGAGCGTTTTCTCTTCAGTATCCTTCGATTTTTTCCCAATTTCAGATTTTTAAGTTTTTTTTTTTTTAATTCTTCTGCTGTTTCTTTTTTTTTTTCAAGATTTGTGTAGTTTTTGATTTATTTACTTCCGGCTACAAATTCCTGTGTGAGACGCTCTAACAGTTAGACGGGTCGATCCTTTGCGCCTTTGTAACAAAAATGCATGCTTATGTTATGTAATGTCATCTATTTTTGTTTATGTTACTTTTTAGAGTATGACTTTTCAATTTGAATGTATGCAATTTTGTTACAAAAAATATGGTATTAGTCCTGCCCAACTGTTGCCTTATTGGTCAGTTATAGGATAGCATTTGAATCCAAATCGGCTGATAAAACTATTAGGAATTTAGGTGAAACAGACGGTTTCATAGTGAAAACGAGGGTAAGTTAAGAATGATTTTTGGTGGGAAATTTGAAAAAATAACATTTTTTGATTCTCTTTACAAAAATTTTTCCTTTTAGTTGTAATATATGTCATTTGTGTTGTGTTAGTCGTAAACACGGATGGTATTTTTGCAAACTCACACGTAAGGTGATATTTTACCGAATTTCTTCCACAGAGATTGTATCATAATTTATATTTCAACACCATGAATTGAAGTTATGTTGCCGAAATATTTTTTTTTTGACAAGTCATCCAAAGATTTCCTATAGGATAATAGTGAAGACCGATAAGAAAAATAGTTTGAATCAATAGATTCATTAAGCAGTGACACTGAAATTGATGCATCCTTTCCTATAACGATATATGAGTAATAGTTGGATGAACAATAATTTGTAATGCCTCAGTTTCTATCTAAGCAAAATGACTTTTGTAAGTCTCTTCTGATTAGGTGCACATGTCCATATAGGAAACGGGAATAGAGAATATAGCCACATAGTTGTGGTACTTTAAAATGGAACTACGTTTTTGTTTTTATTGTTTCTTTTTCTTTGCTCGACTTGAAAAATTGTGTCGGCCTTTTAGTAGCATCTGACTACCCTTGTTCTTCTTCTTATTTAAACATTTATTTCTATGTACTAATGAACTGGGCCTACATGAGAAATACGGACTGTCAGTTCTTAAAGTTTCAAGATATTAACTGGACTATTGCACTATTATAACATGCAGTTTTATGTTTACAATTACATCATCTGCAAATTTTCACTGTTTTTCATGGTTTGAAGCATGAACTTTGAAGGTCACTGAGTTTAGTTTGCATTTCATTACAACTACATAGGTTTAACAAGCGTGATATTTCATTGATTTTTCGCATGCAAATCTCTTTGCTGTGTGTAACATTGCAGTCTTCTTGCATATTTCTAGTTGAGACCCTTCGCATCAAACTTTTTTTTTTTTAATTTTTATTTTAGAAACGGTAACCTTTGCATCAAACTTAGGCAAAGCAAATATGCATCCTATTTGTTTTTTGAAAGTTGCATATGTAAATTGCAGTCCAATTGTATGAACCAATGCGTTTTTGTTTGAATGCTCGTGAATAATCTCTGTCAATTCAGGTTTACAACATAATTTTATTTATTTATTTATTTTTCATGAAGATTTTCTTTTAGCTAGATCGAGTACTTCACTGATTACTGCCTTTTTCTGTAATCTTGCAGGCTGTTGAAATGATTTATCATCAAATGCAGGGGCTCTAAGCTTTGTTGTATGCTCACTTTCCTTGCATTTTCAAATTTGGATATCATGTTTATATTCAAGATAGAATAATGAATTCGATTTCGATATTGTGATATAAATGCATTTTCATTTTGTTGATTGAGCTGAACCGTTGATGTAATGATATGATGGCCAATAAATAGATCAGATTTTTAATACTTGAAATGTAAAACTCAGACTGTACAACTGAATTGTTGATTTCCATTCACTTCATTTGTCGATTAACAAGAAAGTGCAAATAATTTTAATAAATTCATCACCTATTTAAAACTCGTTAGGTTCCACATACATACTTTGTAAATATCAATTATATATTAAAAAAAAAAAAAGAAATAAAATTAGTGACCTCCTAACACTGAATACACATTGATAAACATCGAATACACATTGATAAGCATCATTTACCGGATGTCAAAGTTCTAAACATATTTGTTTAATCAATATAAATAAATTATATATCACTTTAATACACATTAGGTACTAGATGCACATGGAATAAATTTAAGTTAGAACAAGTATTAAATTTTGAAAATTATTCATTTAAATAAGTACAAATAAATAAAGTACTACTAGCTCTCAACATAAGGATAATAATTGCGTGTTAAAGTGTCAAAATTTTAAACATGTTAATGTTATTAATATTTAATACATATAAATTAGGTACTATTATTAACAGTTTACTGAATTACTCTATAGTCATGTAGAGTTCTATCGAGCCTACAGCAATAAATCTACATTTACGGCGTTGATGCATTCATTCATGTAATATTATTCTTTGGTTATTTTCAAAATATGTATGAAAAGTGTATATAATACTATTTGTATGTAGTTTTTTAGTTTCTAAATGGATAATGATGCTTGTACATAATTCCAAAATATTACTTTTTTTGAACGGATGATATAGGCACATAATTTTGTATGCATTACGCAATCTCATCGTTATTATTATTTTAAATATACGAAGATAAAAATTATATATTGACTTTGATAATCACCAATAAAAATAAATATTCTTCTTTCTAAATCTTAAGAAAAATCTCTAATTAGTTTATATTTTTCATGATAAATTTTTATTATTATTTGAATAATTTAAGGTTGAAAATAGTATAAAATAAATATACAAAAATGAAATTTAAATCATTCTATTTTAAATATATGTGAGAAGGAAAATGACGATCAATTCTCTATCAACCATACTGTTAAGTTCTCTCTAGGCTTTTTAGTCTTTTATTGTACCTAACAAAAAAAATAAAAAATCCGTTTCTTTCTTGCATAAAAGTAATATTAAGTTTGTATTTATAAATTGGATGTAAAAATAATATGTAACACCATTTGTAAATACTTTTTAGTTACCCAACAAAAAAAAATCGTTTCTTTCTTGCATAGAAGTAATATTAAGTTTGTATTTATAGATTGGATGTATAAATAATATGTAACACCATTTGTAAATACTTTTATTAAAATTTCTTGTCCATATTGTCCATATGAATATGAATAAAAGGATCATATGTGTAACAATATATTTAATTAAACTATTTGGACTATATTATAATAAACTTAAATCTTACTAATGAAATAAACATTTAGTTTCAACCTTGAACCATAAAGTTTTTATTTTTCTTCTTAAATATATTTAACTTTATGAAATAAAATAATTTATGATTTATGGAGTAAATATTAAAATAAATAATATATTGAAATTCTAAATTACATAATATAAAGACAAATTGATTTTTTATTACATTCATGTATATTATAAAAAAATCCATAATTTTAAAAAATTAAATTAATTATATGATTATGTAATTGGTCCGTGATGCGAATATCATCATGAGCTAGTATTGTACCTATATATTTGTTATAATAATTATATTTGGTTGGGTATGTTATATGCATAAATAACAATTGTGGCCTATAAGATTTATATTTATTTTAGCGGAAAATATCCGTGATAATATTTTGGTAGAGAATTAAGTATTATAGATAGAATTGTGTATTATTTTTTTTTTGTCAAATATTGTATGTTAATTTTCAATATTACCTCTCCGACAACTATACATAAAATATTATATATCAATATAAAAACAACATACAAATTTTTTTTCAATTTGTATACTAAGTGAAATAAATATCTGTGAGGGATGTATAGTTTAAGAAATTTATAAATGTAATTAAAAATAATAGTATAGTATTTTTTTAAAAAAAATTGAGAAAACAAATAAAAATATCACACTACTGTATAGTTTTGTATAAAGGTATGTAAACAGTGATTATTTGCACCGACTTCCTGTTTAGCATTATAATCTTATTTCATTTTATAAAATTGCAAAATAAATACTATATTTATTTTGTTAAGTTTAACTTGTATTTCAACACTAAATTCCACATGGACAAAGAAAATCAAATTTTCAAATTAACTTTAAGTTTGACTGCTTTTTAAGGAGAAAAAGAAGGGATAAAAAGCTTTCTAAAATAGGTATATTTCAACTTACTATTTTTTATTCTACAACAACTCATAATCTACTTAGGAGGTGTATTCGTTTAGAATTTCGAGTAATATTTTGAGACTTTTATAAATTTGAATGTTTTTAAAATTTTCAGATTTTAGAGAAATCATGTGAAATCTTAAGCTTGGAGGTAGGATTTTGAGTGGAATTTCGTGTAAGTTTTTTTTAGAAATTCCACCAAATCTTAAAAAGTCTTAACAATTTTAAGTATCAAGTAAGTTAAATACCTTAGGATTTTGTAAGACTTTTTAAAATCCCAAAATGAATACCTTTTTTAAAAATCTGAATTAAACACACTGGTATTTCTAAAGTCTTTAGAAATCTCAATTAAATATACCCCATTAAATTATGTAAGCAAAACACATCATCTCATCATTTCAACAAAGAGGAATTAAAATTTCGTTGGATCAATCACTTCACACACAAAAATCTCGTGAGTGTGTGTTGATCTAACAATTAGTTACACAATTCGTAAATTCCTAGCATTTATTAGGGCTAAAAGCAATGCGTCTATTAGCCACGTCATACACGACACGTGTCCCCTGCTGTTGCATGTTCCCGATGATTGACATGGTCCCCTCCATTCCGGCGAAGGCTAAACAGAACTTCCCCAGGCCGTCCACCGGCACCATGTAGTTCGCCGCCGGCAGCCTCCACGTCCCTCTGCCGCCGGTGAACTCGAACGACACCGCCGGAACCGACACCCTCCGCAGGCCCGACAAATCGTAACACGTGTCGAACAACGAGAACCCAGTCGCGGTCCTCGGGAGCCCCGTCGCCATGCCCACGAACGCGTCTCGGAGCACTCGATACACCTCCCTTGGGAACCGCGTCACGGCCGTGCCGGAGTCCACGATCACGCCGCCCCTCCTGTCGCGGCCGAGCTTGAAGAGGGACGGCGGGATCGGTAGCCGCCGGCCTCCGATGCTGATTCCGGCGAGGCCGACGTACCAAAACGTGTCGACGAACGGGTTTCTGATCAACGGCGCGAAAATCGAGTCGGGCGGCGGTGGAGGCTCAGAGCCGAAGTCGAGGGTGGAGGCGGAGGCCGAGTCGCGGTTTACGAGGCAATAGGAGAAGGAGGCAGAGTGGAGCTGAGACGGGAGGGAGAGGGGCCCGCCACCGAGGCCGAGGAGGCCGGCGGCGCCGGAGAAGAGGCCGACGTTGTTGTGGCCGCAGCCGATGGCGACCCCGGAGACGGAGGCACCGGACGGGACGAAGGATATCGTCTCGGTGGCGAGGCTGCCGACGGTGTAGGAGCCGTCGCCGTAGGCTACCTGTATGGAAGGGTTAGTAATTTAAAATATATTTTTTTGGGGATAATAATAATTTAAGGGTTCATATTCAAAGTAAAACATTTAATGGCTTATATTGATTTGAGGGAATCCTTCTCCCACGTGATTGTAGAATTTTCCAATAAAATGAGTTGGATTCTAGTCTCAATTATAAACTAATAAATTAATCAACTAATTTTACATTTTTTATTTCCCTACATTCATACTTTATTTATTTATTAATTGAAAAAAGAAAATCAAAAGTTGACCTGGTAGCGACACGTGTTAACCCGACAGGCGGACCTCCGGAGGGCATTGCACTCGCCGGAGTTGCACGGGAGGTCTTTGTACGTGGTGGAGGCCGACGGATCATATATCGGGTCCGACTGATCGTAACAGTCGACGCATGGTCGACACTGGATCCAGCTGACATCACTGCCTGTGTCAGCAATTAGGTATAGGTCTCGGGCGGGCCGGCCCATACCGATTCGTGCAAAGTACTCACCGCTACCTTGGCGAAGCCCAGAGACGAGCGGCGACCCGAACTGGGCCGGCCGAAGGTAACCGAACGTGGCCCGTGAGTGCACGGATTGGACTCGGGCCTTGTCCCGGGCCAACCGGGCCAATGTGAGGTGAGTGTAGTTGTTGTTGTGATAATCGTAATTATCGTTGTTATTGTTGTTGTTGTTTTGTGGTAAGGATGAGCGCGGGTGGAGACTGAGGGAGAGGATGGAAGATGAAGAGTTTAGTGCCGGCCGATGGCTTTCTGCAACGGCGCTGGCTCGGAGGCTCGAAGAAGTCCCGGAGAAAACCCGACGGGCCTGTTGTAATGAGCCCGAGACGTCGAGAAGTTGGAATTTTAACTGGTGATCATGCGAAGAAGAAGAAGAAAAAGGAGTAGTGAGTGTTAATATGAGAAAGGATGTTAGAAGGGGTATTCGGGTTTGGGCCATTGATGGGTTTTTTTTTTTTAATTTTGTTTTGTTTTTTATTTTGGGGTTGGGTTGAAGAAAATTGGAAGGCAATATGGTGAATAAATAGTGATAAAATGGTAGAGGTGTTTGATAAATTAGGGGTAGGATTGCATTAAAAGCAAGGCGAGTATAGCTACTAATTTATGATGAATGTAGAAATCAGATGCATAAATATCCTTCATTACTTGAAAAGAAGAATAGTTTTAAAGGGGTATGGATTGTTGAATTTGGGTGTCAATGCTTCATTGTATCATGAAGTAGAAAAGGAAATATGTTTTTTAAAGTTTTAAAATATTGAATTTCACAAATTTTTGTATGAGCGGTATAATCGCAGACGTATGGATTCATCATATTTTTTCAATAAGAAATGTATAATTATGCTGTAAAATGATTTTTATTAATGTTGTACTTTATATTTTTTTCAAGCATGATATTTTTTAATAAAAGTAAAAAATCATTTTAATGAGTANTCGTTTTGGATCTTTTGTACATATTTTTCCATTATTACCCTCATTTAGTTAATAAATACATTATGTCTTTTCATATTCTCTTCATCTTTTTTTTTTAAAACATCTATCTCTATCTTCATTAATGAGGGTTATAATTGACAAAAAAATTATTCTTAATTAGTGTGCAACTTCCCAAAACGACACTTATTATGAATAGGAGGGAGTATAAATCAAGAGAAATGCTATGGACCAATGATTGGCTCCTTTATGGAGCCAACCACCAATGCGCGACTACGTACTTTGATTAGCTTATAAAATATCAAATACTAAATAATAGTTAGTCCCCTATAGTCACTCCAATTGAATACAGACTTTAATTAGGAGTTAGGCCAGTCTAAGTGTTGGCATTTAGTTTATAGCTCTCTATCATTAATATATATCCTTCATTGTATTTATAGTACTTTAGAGCCTCAATTTTAGCCCACAGATAGGCAAGTGACAAGTTGGACTTGCCTAACCCTAATCATTCAATGAGAAAACTTATTTGTTCCATATAAGATTTTTTTCTTTAATTTTATTTTTGAATTAGATGTAGTCAAACTTGTGGCTAGCAATTCTAGCAAAGATAGATTCATATGAACATAGCACTAATTAGATGCTGGGCCACTAGAAGTGGCCACCCAAGTAGTGTTTCAACCATACTTGGATAGCTACTAGAGTTGTTAAACGAAACGAGGCTCTCGTGAACTCGGCTCGACTTGATGAGCTCCTTTAATCACTCCTGTAATTCCAACTCCTTTTATTTAAACATTGCCTTGCAACAACTCTATTCCTTGTGGCTCAAACATAGTCAGGTCATCCTAAGATCCTAACTCGAGCTACAAATTAATGACCTCCTTTAACTCGAGCATTGCCAAATCATACTCAAACGTGGCTCTAATCTATATTCCAACATAATCCCTCTACCTCATACTCCAAAATAAAAGCTATATCAAATCACATGATTCAAAGTATTAAAAGATTGCCAAAAGCAAGATTGCACAAGCATGATTTAGATTTTTTGCTCCATTTTCATGTTTCATTGCGCGTTCTACTCTGTTGGATGAATGAGACGTATACAAATGACATCATCATATACACTGTGTCATTAATTCAATAGAGTGAAACATGAAATTGAAGTAGAAAATTTCATTCCGTCCATATTAATAGCCGGACATTTTAAAGTTACACAACATACTTTACATAACCTTTNCTCATTATCATTTCAACCTCCCCACCCCCAACACAAGACAAAAAATAAAGGGAGCAGCAGAGTGACCTTTTACACTTTAATTACACTGAGACCCCCCACAATTCCTCCTAATTACACCCTTCTCCCTCATCGACTTCGGTTGCCGCGCTCCCCGACGTGGGCCCCACCACCAACATCAGCCTCGACATGACGTAAGCCAGCAGCTCCTCCCGATGCGAAAACGTGAAATCGAGATGCGCGTACTCAAACTCTCTATACGAGACCTCCACGTGCGCCTCCTCCATCACCCGATAATGCCTCCTCACCATGGACGGCCTTATCACACGGTCCTTCCTCCCGGCCACAAGATCAACCGGCACATCCACAAACCCATAATACTCCCCGACATCCAACGGGCCGGGCTCCCCATACACCTCCAAGTTCGGGCCCGGCCCGCCGTAATCGAACATCAAGAACCTTCCGGCCCGCTTCATCTGGGCCAAGTGGAGCGCGACCTGGAACGAAACCCCCGGCATATCGTTCATGTTGTAGTGCGGAAGCCCGAGGACCCCAACCCAATTAGAACTGTCCCCACCGACCACGTAGCCCATTAGGGTTTGGACGAGCCCGCCAACGGCGGGAAGGTTGTGGAAGTCTCGGGCAAGCTTGTTGAGAAGCATCCGGAAGAAACGGGTCGGGATGTAGAAGGCGGGTACGAACGGGCCCACGAGAGGGGCGAAGAGGAGGAAGAGGCGCTCGGCGAGGGCGAAGACGGGGCCCGAGTCGTGGTGGAAGCCCGCGGGGGAGAGGAGGATTAGGCGGGAGAGGCGGTGGGGACGCTCCAAGATGCGTTGGGTCACGACGTAGATGAGGGCCGCGGCGCCGCCGAGGCTGTGGGCGATGGTGCAGAGCTTGTAGGGTTGTGGGCCCAGGTTGGGATGGGATGGGCCTAGCTCGGAGGTTTTGATCTCGTGTATCTTGTCGATCATGGCGGGGAAGTCCTCGGTGCCGTGCTCGTTGATTGAGTAGTTCCAGTATCTGCGTGTGTTATGAGTGTGTTAAGAGTGTGTGTTTGGTAAGCACTATAAGCTAGCTTATTTAGGGTGTGTTTGTTAAAGGAATAATTTGAGTGAATTAACTCAAAATAATTTTTTTTAGTTAACTAGGGTTAATTAAGAAAAAGTGGTGTAGTTAGTTGTTAGTGAAATTTTGAGTTTATATTAAAATAATATTTAAAATAAAATAATTAAAATTGGTTTGATATAAAAATAGGAGAGAGATGATATGATGTGATGGTTAGTTAAAATTATGTGAGTGGATGAATAGTGAATTAAAGTTGATATGATGTGTAAAAATGATTGGTTGTTATTATTTAATGATTAGTTGTTATTATTTTATTATATTGATAATATTGAGAACAGTGGGGGGTTGAGTTAAAGTTGAGTTAGATTTTGAGTAGAATTTATTTTTTTTGAGTGAATCCTTTAACAAACACAGCCTTAGTTAGCTTCTTGTAAAATTACTGTATTCAAATATGCTTGGTGTGGTAGGGACGAGCTTTTTTTAAAAGTTGGAGCTTATCTCATAAGTTTACTTAGGTAGTTTTTTCAGAAAGCTCGTTAACATTGTTATTTCAGATGGCTTATCAACTAATTTTACTAAATACTTTAAATACTTTAATTATATCAGCTAGTTTTTCAGCCATACGAAATTCACTTATAAGTTGATTATCAGTTAACTTTTCAACTAGTCTTACGAAACACAACCTAAATAAGAGCTTAATGTGCAAATTTGATGATATAAATATAATAACAACAATTTCTTGATCAAAATGCAAGAGATGATGAGTTCATATGTTACCAAGCAACTCTACTAGATACTTGTTTAACATAGCTTTTAACAAAGAAGACTAATATAATGGATCATCGTTTCACTTAATCTTAACGTATATGAAAAATTAACAAATATTGTTAATGGGCTACGCTTTAGTCGAGTGTTTTTAAGATGTCGTTTATTAACTTGAGTCATGAGAAATTAAGTTGTCTATCACCCACGATTTCTAGATGTAGGAGTAAAGTCATCTCGAGCATATGGCTAAATGTTGAGATTTTAGACACTTACTGACGAGATGAGATATTTTTGTCGACGTGTTCCCTTGAGACTAAGCCACGGAAGTTCCCAAGGAAAACATCATACCCTAAAAATGGGAAGAAAAAACCATTTAGAAAAACAATTGAGTTCTATACCACACGGCCAATTTGGATCACGTATATAAGTAACAAGGAATGAGAGTGTGAAGTGTGAACCTTGATCAAAGGCGGCAAAAGCTGGAGAACCAACAACTCCATTGGATACCCAACTGTAAAATGGAATGTACTTTAACCAGACAAGTTATGATGAATTAAAGTAATAATAAAAAAACCAAAAACCAGATAAAAACAGGATCTTCAAGTGATCTTGTTGAAAATTGAAGAGAGTCAGCTGCAATGTACCAGATTATTCAATTTCCACCCTCATTTCTATCATAGGAAATGTTCGGGTTTCTTTTTTGTGCGTCTATTGAAAAACATCTATGAGGATTATCTAAGAATGAACATATCCAAAATGTGATGCATGAATGACCAAATATATTGAAGAATGTCACATATTGGTAGGGAACGACAATCGACAATAAAAGGTCATTGAAAAAGTTATATAAAAAATGCACCATGTGATAGAATCCAACAAGGATTATTTTAAAATGCATCAAAATTAGAAAAATGTATCACATTAGTATTGAAAGTGGTCAAAGATGACTTACCCCATAGAAGAGTCTAATATTCCGTGCTGCAGATAAACAACTTTCCGTGACTCTCTTCTGTAAACAACACAAAAACAGCAATAAAAATTATAAACCATCATTTAATAATTTGTTCTGCATCATCAAAGGTTCAACAAACGGATTAAGACAAAAGAGAACTAGCAGCACAACAAACCTTGGGATCCTTTCTAGATGAAGAACATAACCATCGGATGTAACCACTCGTACAGCTTCATAAGGATACCTAAAACAGAATCAAGAGTAAATACTTTTTCTAATAAAGTCATACACATAGATTGATGCATAAATGAGAAAATAACTCGATTACTAGGTTGAAAGTTCCTGTTGATAGTTAAGAAACAAACTCCTCAAGTATTATTACAGTTTTTGA
>BKCP01005516.1:1404978-1449178 GCA_008636005.1 Striga asiatica | reverse complement strand
TGGATGCACGTCAAAACCAAGATCTAACGTATTTCGATAGAAAGAGGCGCAGGAAAAAATTAAGGCAACAAACTTCATAAAAAAATATTATCAACGACCTCAGTTCACAACTAGTCCAGAAAATCATGGAAAACAAATGTGTTTGCTTGACATTAATATCATTTGAGCTCAAACAACCAACCAAAAACACAAGCACCTTGAACTTGTAAGCATAAAACTTTTCAGCGGATGTTAACAGATGGCAAATCATATCCTTTTCAACGTTAAAGTCCATTATATAGCACGAGAGAAGAAAAGAATAACAGAACTTTCATACCCTAGCTCTGTAATGACATCTTTACATGTCCGTGCATCTGTATTGAGCGAATTGTTAAAACTCGTTTTTCTCTCCACAGGAGTTGGACTATCATCTGCTAGAACAGAAGTCTTGACATAACCCTCAGACATAACCTCTTCATCGCCACTTATTCGTGAAGAAACCCACCAAAATACTCTTTTAGTCGTGTCTATAGGTGCTAGAAGACACTGGGCAGCCTTGTGAACAACATCAAATGCGGATTCTATGAACACCTCAATTGCTAAGTGGAGGTCCTATAAAAAAGTTAAGGTTGTGTTTGTTTATCAATTATTTCAACTCACACTCAATTCATACTCAAAATCTGACTCAACTTTAACCCAACCCCACTATCCTCAATATTATCAATATAATTAAATAATGTCAACCAATCATTCTTACATATCACATCGACTTTAATTCATTTTTAATCCACTCGCATAATTTTAACCAACCATACTTCACACTTCACAGTTCACATCATCTCTCCCATACTTTTACATCAAATTAACTTTCTAGTTATTTTATTTTAAATATTATTTTAATATAAATCCCAAATTCCACTAACAACTAACCATACCAACTTTTTTAAAATTAACCATGATTAACTAAAAAAACTCGTTTTTGAGCGGATATATTTGTATACAAACACGCCCTAAGTAAATTTTCAGGTATTTACATCCTATAGCTATGTAAATGCTATCTACAAGAGTACCGATCATGACTTGATCCTATACAATTGGTATATTTACATATCTCTGTTTGAAGGCATGCACAATTTTCTTTATTTAAAATTCACATACCTATATTTGAATTTTTTAAGGTTCAAAAACATTGCTAAGCCGAGAGTTCAGGAGCAGAAATTTTTAGGACGGTGTTATTTCAAAACTTTCATTGAAAGACATTAGATTTCATATTTCTTTTGATCTGAGAGCATACATATTCTTATCAGCACTCAGCAATAGCAAAATTATGATCCAATAATCATCCGGATATAAAATAGATTGAAATGAACAGACCTCAACAATTCCACGCCTACGGTCAGTGGCCCGCTGAACAAAAGCTTGCAGCCTTCTCGGAGAACGTGCAACCGAATGATGTTGTTTTCCTGTCTTAACAGGGGATTCAGAAGCCTTGTGGAAAGCCGAAGCATATATATAATATGGAATGCTGAAAAAGAATTTCACAGGAAATAGAATCCATGACAGTATACATATGATCCAGTATACCCAAGTTCTTTTGAGTTTGATGAAATTGCTTTCCCTCAAGACACGAGAAATTTGTGATAAAGGAGATCCAGGATAAATACCACTACTATCTTCACCATCAGATGAATAATCTACGCTCGTAGATAAATCGGAATCGACAGAGAGTTTGTGGATGACCTGATTGAAAGATGATACGCCACTGCATATGTATATAAAGCGTCATAAACCGAATTTCTTGTCATGCACCAAATTAGAAGTATAATTTGTTTAGCAGGACAAATGACATATCTTAAAAGATGAATTTGAAGAGATAAACAGAACGTTTAAGAAGACTGAGGGATTAGAAGTTAGTAAAAAAAAACACAAAAATACACCCCATGGCATATCATTTTCCAGAATGCAACGTACAATATAGCCACAAGCAAGCATAACCAATCATAAAAGGCTCTATAATCAGCATCATCTCAAACAATATTTTATACAGTCGTGACTCAGAAGAGAAGGAATCTGCACTTGTGAAAAAAATGTTACATATTCTGCATGCCTTAGTACCAGTGAAACAATCAAAGTTAAAACAACAATCAGTAGATAAATACTGGCAATGCTAAAAAATGTACTATAGAGAAAAAAATAAAAAATAAAAACCTACTTCTCCATCCAGCGTGGAAGTCTAGGTCCACGGAAAGTTGGTCTGAGCTCCCAACCCTGAATGCCTTCAAGAATAGAAGCTTTTCCAGGCAACAGGGCCAATAACAATGCTGAAACACCATTTATTAATCTTACAACATTGTTTAGTGCTTCGTAAGTGACCGTCTTCACTGACCTGACAATTCGTATCAACAAGAAAAACAATTGAAGTTCTAATCAATTGATGTGTTATATAAATACATATAACAATTGAAAAGTATAATAACTTTCTCGGACAAGGAAGCTGCGAAAAAATCTATACACTACAAAAAATCTTCAGCAAGGTGATGAATGTCAGCCTATCAACATATATATATGCCAACTAAACGGGCAACTAACTACTGATCAAATCACAATCATCAGCAAATATTCAGATGCTCTACATTAAAAAGTAAAAACACCACGATATTAGAGGCCCAATACACGAGAGAAAAAGCTATGCAACTTACTCCTTGGTGACAGCCAGAAGATTGTCAACAGCCCTCTGCATCGCAGCCTCCGGTACCCTTTTATAGATAATACTTTTCCTTTTCCCTTCTTTTTTTTCTCTTTCCTTTCCCTTGGGTTTTGGCCTTTTGGGACCTAAATTAAGTAAGTCATACAATTGATATCGAATTTTCGCGTTATCTGTTGAATACAGCAGCTGAGAGATGATAGAAATTTATTGAATTCGTAGAGAGAGAGAGGAAATGTGAAAGGAAACTTTTTTTCTGGTTTGCAAGCGACGCCGATTCTTGTCGTCCTGGTTAAGGCGAAGGCTTTTTGTGGGGCTCGCACCAATATAAAAATGGACTAATTTTGGTGCTTAAAAAAATTGTAAAACAAATAAAAAAAGATTTATTAAATTCTAAATATTTTTGAAAAAAATGTATTATTATTTATATTTAAAATACGATTTTTTTCCATTTTATATTAAAATAATTCTTTTAATCTATATGTAATGAATTTATAGATGAATTTTTTTATTGATAAATAATTTATTAATTTTTAATTAGTATCAATATATAATTTAATTTTATACAAAAAATAAAATTACCTATTTATTACATAAATTTATTTAATATCTCTATATATCACGGCCTTGGTCGATTGGAAGAGATTGGAATTACATGTTGAGGGCCTTCAAAAAAGGTGGTGGTTCTAGTCATTATTGTAATGTAGGTGATGTTTTTTTATGAATGGTTGTTCAATAATAAGTTACAGGAACTCTAGACGGATGGTTGTAAATATACTTCGTTTCGAGGTGGTATATCGAAGATGCTAGACTGTTTTATAGAGGAAGCTTCAATGGGGGTATGATCTGATTTCAGTCGACGAAGGTGCACTGCCATACCATTCATGTTGGTATTAAGCCAAGCTTCATTTATGATAAAACGGTCTAGCTTCTCCGATATACTACCTCAGAACCAAGTATATTTACAACCATCCGTTCAGAGTTCCTGTAACTCGTTATTGAACAACATTCGTTAAAAACATCACTTACATTACAATAGTGCCTAGAACCACCACTTTTGGAAGCCCTCAACATGCAATTTCAGCCTCCTCCAGTCAACCAATACCATGAGATGTAGAGTTTTTGGTGTTTTTTTTTTTTTTNATACATAAATATGATTTCCATCGACTTTGATTGATGATATAGAGATACATTGTATTTTTCATGAAAATATTTTTGTATACATGTATATATTTTTCACAAAAATCGAAAGGCATAATTTTCGGCAACACACTCGATCAAAATTTAAAGCGTGTTTTGGTCGTAATTTTTTTTAAACCTTTAGCAATAACTTTGACGAGTTTAAAACTATTGTATATTGTTGGATATTTCATTCAAGAGCTCAAAATGATATACGATATATTGAAGTCCGCCACATGAGGCAACGATACTGGGCCTCAAATTATAACTACTTTGGAGAGAAAGTGGTTAATTTTTAGAATGATGAAACTAATGGAGTGTACTCATTAAGACTTTAGAAATATTGGTGCGTTTAATTAAGACTTTTAAAAGTCTTGGTGTATATAAATAACTTATTTTAGAAATTATAATCGGTATTAAAGATAAATTTTCCCCTCTAAATAAATGAATTTCATTTAGAAAATAAACTGAAAAGCATGCAAATTAGCAAAATGATTCATAGACCAAGTCTCACATTAATATAAATAGAAGGGATTTTACTTTAAGAAAGTTCTCTTCTTCCCTAAACTGCACTTCACGAACCACCTTCGCAACTCCCTCACCGCCGCGACGCCGCCACCTTAGTCGCCGCCGCTGCAGCGGCGCTTGATCGAGTTATCGGTATGAATGCTTTTTTATTTTCTCATTTTGTCCTCTCTGTGTTCTGTTGAAACCTGAATTTTCGATTCTCTTTTTATTTATCGGATTCCTGGATTAGCCTTCGTATCCATTTTCGTTTTCATCTGAACGATGATCAGTGGCAACTCACAAATGATATCTGTTTATCGAACTGTATGGCTCAAGTATGACGTTCAATCGGTAATTACTGATTTTGTAACTCATTGATGCACATGCAAGTGAACCTGTTGTAATAGGCCAAAATGCTGGTCACTTTCTTGAATATGTTCTTACCAGGCCTTCATCTTCCAATTTGACTGGTTATCGTCCAATGGCTTTATGTGTTCAGTGTTTATTTCATTTTCCTTGTTTTTGATTGTCTGTGTTTGTGTATTGTTCATCTACTGACAGACATAGTTTCTTTGTATTTTCCTTCTCTGGTTAGTAATGGCTGCGGAATCTAGGCATTGCATGCTTTTAATTACATACTCTGAAGAAATTGTGGATGGCAAGCCAATAAATGTATCATCCAACTGCCTTCCGGTCAAGGCACTGAATCTCGAACCAGCTGGGCATGCTTTCCACTCGGCTGCTCTTAGGTCGGTTGGCCACTCGGCAGAGGTGGACACAGAAGATGATAATACTGATAAGGAAGCTCCAAGTGGGAAAGAACGTGTATACGTGGAATCATCCGACTCGTACAGCAGTAAAGGAAAGAAGAAAACTAGCGGCGGTGAACAGGATCATTATGCATTATTGGGTTTGAGTCACTTGAGGTATCTAGCCACCGAGGACCAGATTCGGAAAAGTTACCGTGAAGCTGCTCTGAGACACCATCCAGACAAGCAGGCTGCCCTTTTGCTTTCCGAGGAAACCGAGTCAGCCAAGCAAGCGAAGAAGGACGAGATAGAAACCCGTTTCAAGGCCATTCAGGAAGCGTACGAGGTTCTGATAGACCCTGTCAGGAGAAGAATATACGACTCGACTGATGAGTTTGATGACGAGATCCCTCAGGACTGCGCGCCTCAGGATTTCTTCAAGGTTTTCGGGCCCGCTTTCATGAGGAATGGGCGTTGGTCGGTGGCCCAACCCATCCCAATGCTTGGGGATGATAATACGTCGTTGAAAGAAGTTGACAGCTTTTACAATTTTTGGTATAGCTTCAAGAGCTGGAGGGAATTCCCGCATGCTGACGAGTTTGACCTTGAGCAGGCTGAGTCACGTGATCACAAGAGGTGGATGGAGAGGCAGAATGCAAAGCTTTCGGAGAAAGCGAGGAAGGAAGAGAACGTGCGAATACGCACCCTCGTTGATAACGCCTATAAGCGTGACCCGAGGATATTGAGGAGAAAAGAGGAAGAGAAAGCTGAGAAGCAGAGGAAGAAGGATGCGAAGCTTTTGGCTAAGAAATTGCAGGAGGAAGAGGCGGCTAGGGCTGCCGAAGAGGAAAGACGGCAGAAAGAAGAGGAGAAAAAGAAAGCTGCTGAGGCTGCCCTTATCGAGAAAAAATCCAAGGAGAAGGAGAAAAAGCTGCTGCGGAAAGAGCGGGCCCACCTCCGGTCTCTTTCGGCTTCCGTCTTGTCCCAGCATTTGCTTGACCTTACGGATGAACATGTGGAGAGCCTTTGTTCGTCACTTGATAAAGTGCAGCTCAGAACCTTATGTGAGCAGATGGAAGGAAAGGAAGCTCTGGAAAGTGCCGAGATTTTGAGAAAGACACTCGAATCCGATCTCAAGCAGAAAGACGAGCACAGTTCTCAGCAGAATGGTTCTGTAGCTGGGCACGAGCAAGTTACTTACATCAGCAATGGGAAAAAGGAAAAACCATGGAGTAAAGAGGAGATCGAGCTTCTGAGGAAGGGCATGGTGAAATACCCTAAAGGGACATCTCGAAGGTGGGAGGTGATTTCCGAGTATATTGGCACCAAAAGGTCTGTAGAAGAGATTCTTAAAGCCACAAAAACAGTCCTGCTGCAGAAGCCTGATTCAGCCAAAGCCTTCGACTCCTTCCTTGAGAAAAGGAAGCCAGCACAAACAATTGCATCTCCCCTTTCGACTAGAGAGGATCTGAAGAGCAGCATGCATAGTGTGAATGGATCTGTTGACTCGGACAATCTACCCGAATCATCATCAAATCATCAAACTGCAAACATTTCAAGCTTGGATGATGGTAGTACAGATCAAGATAATTTGTGGTCAGCTGCTCAGGAAAAAGCTCTCGTCCAGTCTCTGAAAACCATCCCGAAAGAAACTAGCCAGAGATGGGAATTAGTTGCGGCTGCAGTTCAAGGGAAAACCGTGGAGCAATGCAAGAAGAAATTCGCATTGATGAAGGAAAGCTTCAGAACTGGTAATGCTGCAAACAGCACTAGTAATGCTGATTCTCATGAGTCATCTGCTACGGATGGGAAAAGCAGCAAAAATAGTTCGGCTAAAATCGAGGCTGAGAATGGGACATCATCTGGGTCGGATGTGGATGTGTGGTCTGAAGTTCAAGAGAAAGCATTGATCCAAGCCCTCAAAACCTTCCCTAAAGAAACTAACCAAAGGTGGGAGCGCGTGGCCACGGCTGTTCCTGGTAAAACGGTAAATCAGTGCAAGAAGAAATTTACGTTGCTTAAGGAGAGCTTCAGAAGTAAGAAAAGTGGTGTTTAGTTTAGTTTAGTTTAGTTCAATCTCGATCATGATTGATGCGGGCGAAAATACTCATAGCTGGGCTTACTATACTGCATTATCATAGCATATTGGTTCGTGGCATATTGGTTCATTATAAATCCTCTTGCAAATTGAGACTGAAGAGTGTTTGTTAAAGTCATGTATTCTTTTTTTTTTTTGGGCATTTTATTGATGCTTGCCATCCAGCAGTTTTGATTATGTAATGGATGAAACGAGATACGTTCATCATCTCCGGTCAACAGTTTACGGAGTAAAGTCGGTGTTCTGAACTTCTTGATTGATGCCTTTGGGTTATTATAATCTATGGAAATGAAATTTATGGGTTAATCCAGTGATTCACTTTGCTGACGTGTAGTTCTTACATATGGATGTAATTTGCAGCAAATTCTCACTTGACATTACATTACAGAGTTTTCTTATTAAAGCTGGACAAATTGACACGAGTTGTGTTTTGTATGAAAGAGACAACGTGTTATGATACATAATGGGTAAATTAATGTTTCCGTTAGTAAAGTAACCAGGTAAAAAATATCGTAGATTCTTCACGCAGGTCAATTAACCGATTTCTCACAAATTATTATTTTGAATAGATCATTATTGAATTAATTTGGGTCATATAGGCTAAAGCCAAATTATAATAATAATAAAAAAAAAGGACAAAAGCCATTGTGAAAGAATAAACTCTTGATGAAGACAAATCTTTCACAACTTGGCTTTATTAACATGTTACACTTGGAGGGGAAATTTCGCTCACATGAAAAACAACAATCACATGCTAAAATACATCTTACTCCCAATTACACGTTTTTTTATCATCTAACTTGCATTTTCACTTGCACAACCAAAAGAAATATCAGAATTGCCAAGGTAAAGCACGAAACTCGTTCAGAGCAGCCATTGACGAAAACGAGAATCCATAGGAAGACTTTCGCAAACCCGACACATTTCACTTTAAACCTGTTCAAAACTTTCTCGATAAACTTAACGATCACCTTCATGCATGCCTTAAACTTCCATTGTCTTGGTCCTCATCTCGAAAATCGGACCTCATGTACAACTCGAGCTCTGCAAATATAAACCAGACTAATAATATTCAAGATTTTTGCTGAAACCTCAACAGGATAGATCATATGATCAAGATTTCCAGTAATAACAAACAATAATGGAAAGAGCCAAAGAGGATAATAATAATGATAAAATTCACCACTTTTTTTGTCCCACTTTCCGTTGACAAATTTTAGAAAAACGGTAGTTTCTTCTTCGCCATGTCATCTGTCGGGTGAAACCGTGAGGTGGGGCCCACATTCTTGCAATAAAGAGGCCTTCTCAGGATTCATAATCAAAAGCTGTTGCATGTCCTTTGGGAGAACATTAAAGACCGTTTGTAGATCCTTTCTCAGTTTCTTGCACACTGCCTCAGTATCTTCATTCGCTCTCCCATACTGCTTATCGGGAGATATTGTAATTAAATAACGCAAAATATATAGAGATCTACAGGATGGCGGGTATACAATATGATAAAATAATAATAATCATAATAACAACCGCTATCACACCTTTGATCCTATAATTTAAATCACAGAACGTGCATTTTTCATCTTGCATGTGATCCGAGAATTTTTTTCGTAAAAGCTCTTAAATAGCATATTGATTCTTACTGGATGCTATTCCTAGAAAAATAACCAAAAAAGGGTAAAACATTTTTTGAAAATTGTATTATACGTGATTTTGGACTTTGCAACTTTTTAGTGTTTTTCTGTGTAAAATGCAACCTTAACTTCATGAATATTCATAATTTGCAACCTGTGTGTTTTTGCATTGCAGATCAACATATGGTAAAAAATGTTTCAACCAACTAAAAAAAATATGGAGATGTGTGTGGAAAGTAAAGATTGAAACCACAAGCTGTCAAGAATTTTTTCCAACTTGTAATATATCTATAGCAGTAACAAACAGTACATAATCCTCCATGTTTTATAGGCAGGTAACTCTTAAGATAACACTATAAATAAGTATCAGCATCACAACATGTTATATATTTGAACTGTACCTTAAACAAGATTGCTACAGAAATATAAATTGAAATAAAAAACTTTGAGCTTGAAAAGAAAAAAAACTTGCCTGGATTTCTCCTAAAAGGTGTCGCTCGATTGCATTGAAGGAATCAACAATTTCTATTTCAGACATTCTACCTATCAATTCGTGTATGTCGGTTTTTATTCTAGCTTGCCTCCACAATCTATACTGTTCTTGCTCAGCAACAGCTCGTTTTCTTCGGAACCATGGCAAGAAGTTGTGTCCTTTCAAGAATCGCCTTCATCAATGGTGAATACCAAAAGAAAGAAAAGAAATAATAAAATATTATTTAACTAGCAACCGAAGAAGAAAAAAATATCTCGGAATTAGGAAATCACTAACGAGTTACCAAGTGAAAACTTAATAATCAATAGTATCATATAAATTTGCCCATATTGTTAACTGGACAGAAAGATTAAAAATGATGCACTTTCAATGAATGGATTGTATGCTTTGTTAGTCCTCCAATACAGATATCAATGGAAGGTTAATATATTTGATGGAAGGCCAAAACAAATAAATAGTTTCAAACCATTTTATAAAAAGCAGAAAAAACAGCCACACAGCAAAGGTTAATATTTTCAATGCAGAAAATATTATGCTCAGTTAAGAAGGGGCGCATATAGACAAAATGAAAAGGGTATCAACTTATAGCATCATCATGGAAAATATAAACACGTGTTGAATAGGAGAATACCTAAAATGAGAAAAAGAAAGGCACACGTCATTTTACTAACACGACAAATTACGCACAGTTTTAGCGTTCACTTCCATTAATTAATTACGCAATGCACACTTATTGAAGTAATAGCACTATCAAAACCACATTCTGTATAAATTAATGCACTAATTAACCAAGTACCTATACAAATCGAGCCAATTCGACCTCATCCTCTTGAGCAAAAACTTTCCAGGCCCTCTAGCCGACAAATTCGCCAGAAACTCCTCAGCATTAAAAGTAGGCAAAGGCGGTGGATCGGCAAACGGAGAAGAAGCTTCAGAAGGTGTATTTGCCCTAAAATACGGGCCAAAAGGAGCCAAAAAATTCGTAGTCAGCTCCAAAAAATGTCGACGCAATATATCATTATTAACCACCGACATTGACTCCTCAACTCTTGGAGACATTCCAGCATCGATAAGCCTATTCAAGATAGAAGTGTCCGGTTTAGTCACCGGAGCATAATTTGTCCAGACGGCCTCTTTATGCTCCGACATTAAACACAAAGGCCCATCTCTCCTCAACCTCACGGCACTCAAGAAGTTTGTGGGAGTAAATTTTTTCAGAGAAAGTTGCTGAATGTTAGAACCGAATGGCAAACGGTTCGAATTCGGAGAAGGACTCCCGACTGAAACTATATGAGGCATATTACGAAGCGCTTTTAAAAAAAAGAGATTTGTCACGCCTAAAACCATAGGAGGAAAAGAAGACCCGTCTTGTAAGGAGTTCAAAATTGCGAATTCGGGGTCGTGTATAGTAAAGTAAGGCCTAAAATCGACACTGAAAAGGAGAGGGGCAATTAGACTAACCAAACCCGCAACAGCTTCACAACACTGAGGAGGTGTGGGAGCTATAATTAAAATAGGTTCACCGATAAGTAGAATTTCCCATAGTTTCCAAAGCTGCATTAACAATCCACGAAATGTGCCGAAAAGATCAGAGTCGTGAAATAAGCCCTGTGGAGTTGACTGGTTCGAAGGAAGCAAAGGAGCAAGAGAAGAAGCCGAGTCTTCGAAAAAGCCGCTATCCGAAGGCAAACAGTGAGAAGGCGGGAGGTTGACTTTAAGCGAGGAATTTCCAATCGGGAGCTCGATTTGTTGACCAGGGACAGGTGGCGGCCATTTTGACACGTAAGCGGCGATATAATTCAGTGCCTTGCTTCCCACATCGAAATACAAAGGGCCCATTATTTGCAGCAAAGGCCTAAACAAACTACTGTAAGGGCTGTGAGAGAGGATGACGACCGATTTTTGTTCGCCTCCTCTTTTTAATTTCTCGTCGTGCCTCTGTCTGTTGAAAACGAATCCGTACAAGAATCTCGAGTTGTAGCTCGTGGGATTTTTGCTTACTTCGACAATATCTGGCGAAACTTTCTGAGGAGTTTTATGTCTCCTCATGCGGAAGAAGAAGATGCAGTCGTGAATGCTCGAGCGGTTATGGTTTTGCGAGACTGAATCGGGGAATGAGCTAAACGAGACCTCAAGCTCTTCGCTTTGAGTAAGACAGTTAGGCGGAAAACATTCCTCGATGAGCTGGCCACGCTCAAGGTCGAATCGAATTATACAAAATGCAACTACCCATTGCTGTAAAGATTTTTCATCGACTTCGAGAGAAAGCTCCGATTTCATGGAAAATGATGGGGAACGGCTCATTTCTTTATATACTCGCAAAATCAACCAATAGTAATTGATCAGTGGTTTTCACATCTATCTCTCCCATACAGTAAAATACAAGCAACAGTGACCGGCCATTAGAAAGAGAGCTTTTTTTTTTGCACGCTTTCAGTCAGTTTTAACAACAAAACCTGGACAGGATAGAAAAAATATGAAAAATTGGTCTAAAATGTGTCACCGACTTAGTAAAGAAAGGAAGTTTCCATGATGAAGAGTAACCCAAACAAGAATCATGATATACAGTGACCAAACATTCGTTTATTTTACTACTAAACATACTGCATGCACACAAATAATTATTACAGTAAACCAAGTTTATCATCTTATCGATTCTTAACAGAAGGATAAGATCAAGTCAAGTTTCATATCGATTACAGCTGATACATCCCAACAGCTCTTCATTATTTTCTGCAGACCTGTGTAAATGTAGCTTGGAAATCTGGTGATAAAATTGATAGCACAGTTCACCAAAAAATTGCAAGATTAGTCTCAAATTACTTCAAGAAAATACATTCAATTCTCAACGCTTTCTTAATTCAATTGACGTAAAGGAACAAACTTTCTCCTAATATAACGTCAAAACCAACAAAGAACATAAATTTCAAATCCATAAGCAGCATTAATGTACGAGGGCCAAAATAAAACTTCAACAAAAATGAAACCAACGGGGTTATACATAGAAATAACCTGAATTTGCCGAAACCCACGAGCTGAAATTGCAAGGGCAGCTTGGATCTGAAAAAAAAAAGACGAAATTCTTGAAAGGATAAAAACAAGAACTTTTGTGGGATTTGTCCGATACGGTTAAATGCAAGCTTTAGTAGATTCGAGCGAGATTAGCTTTACCTCGGACAGCGCTTCCGCCTCTGTACAATCTTGAACAGCTTTGATTACAACACGACTTGAAAACGAAACTAGTTTCTGAGCATTATTATTCACTGACCCTATGTTTTTCTCTATATTTGGTTTGCTATGTTAAACAATCAGGTATTGGCTGTTTTTACTTTCCCAATTCCTCTAATTTTGTTTCAATGATAATAAAAAATAAATATCAATGTCATAAATAATTTTACTTATGTGTTGGCTAGAAAAAGAAATAATACTAAAAAAATATTTTGTTTTTACCTACCAATTTAATTATTTTACTATTTCTACCATTTTATTACTATACATTTCTTTATTAATTATACTATTTGTTCACTCATATATTTATAATTAATTATTATGTTTTTATTTATCATATCACAATTAATTTCTACTTTATATCTCACATCAATTTGCCACTCAAATTTTCTTTCTCAACCAAGATGCAACATGGACTGTAATGTACATATTAGTACATGATGAAGAACAAAATTTTCATATTCACAGCTTTATTTATCTATAACATTTCTCATTTAAGACGACCTAGAGAGATTGAACAAAAATATATATATTTATATTATTAAATGTTATATTTCTGTTTACATTTGTCAACAAAAGTATGGACCAAACTTTGTACCAATTATTCTTACATTTGTCAACTACTCAACTCCAAATGTAGATGCCTTTTCTTCACTCTAACTGAAAATACAACTTGAGTTACACATTGGTACTTTCAAAGCAACGGTGGCAAAAAGAATTTTCAATAATAATAATAATAATAATAATTCTCTATATATATAAAGATAGCAAAAAGAAATTGTCAATATATATACATATATGCATATATTATGGGCAAAGAATTTAATGTAAAACAAAATCCATTTCCACCTCTTTTTTTATATAAAGATATCAAAATCGTTACATTTTATATTAATTGAGTAATAGACTAAATAGTTATATAGTAATTTTTTTTCTTCAATTTATTTATTCTAATTATCTTTTACTTTTTTGTCTCATCAACGATTGTTTTTTAAATAAATTAATTGGTTTTATTGGTATAATCAAATCCTTTAAAATAGCATAAGCAAGTGTTACAATAGTAAATTTAATATTTTTTTTCAGCTAATTAATTGGTCATGATCTTTCTAAATAATAAAAATTATATTATTCATTACATTCTATCCAATATTCATATGCAATTAAAAAGTTCACTGTTTATTTTTACTATTGTCCAAAATTTTTAAAATATAATACCATTATATAGCTTATAATTTTATTATTATATGCATATATATACCTTATAATACTTTATTTATATTTGTGGAGTTGCAGACGATTGAATACTAGTATAGTTTCATTTATTTCAAAATTTCCAAAGAAAAGTTTTACCACCATCACCACCACCTATTTCCCTTAGCATGAAGAAGCTCCTAATGCTTTCAAAGAAGTTCCCCTAAACTTACTCAATTGGAGCCATAAATCTTAATTATCCAAATGCAGAGCTTAGATGAAGATGGCTTATTAAAAATAGCATCTTTTGATCAGTCAAAATAGCATCTTTTTATACTAATGTAGAAACTTTTAAGTTCAAAAAAATTATCAATCAGATATTCAAGTGTCAAGTGTCTAAATAGCCTATTTTCCTAATGAATGCATGAAACTGCTGATCAAAGCAAACTCGTTCATCGTCAGCTTCCGACTAGCTCGATTCATCACTTTACGGAAAGTTTCAACTCCATTTGGACTGAAATAATATTGTTTCAAGAAAGTAGAAAGCTTTTCTTTGAGGTAATGAGACTTCGATCAAACGAGAAAATGCAATAATTTGGCAGCTTTCGAATTTGAAATCTTTTGTTAATTAGCAAATACTTGTTAATAAGTATCAACTTACATGCAAATGATTCTGTTGTTGCAATTGTTCTGTTTTTCAACACCGAGGAAATTTTCTGTAATATTCCAATAAGTTCGAAAACTTAATGGAGAAAAACGCACGTTTTTTGAGATTCATCGCATGTATTGCACGCCGCTTAATTGTTTCCTCTGTAAGAAAAACAGAGAAAAACATGTCGAAAAGTAGAAAATGGTCTTATCGAGCAAGTCGTTCTAAAGTTGCATGATACACACGAATTTCACGCATCGTCTTTTTCTGAATTAGAAAGTTGTTAATTTACAACGATAACGGCACAACAATTCTTATTCGAACGGATATTTTCCAAAACAACGAGATCTCATTTCCAGCCGAAAGTCTATTACCTGTACAAGTTTGGAAGATTGGAGTTTCAATTTAAGGATTAACAAGTCGATATTGGTTTTGTGTTACTTAGAAGTGAGTTCGTATGGCGAAGGACTCCGTATTTTTCAGAAGTTTCGGTCGATTTGAGATGAAAACGCTAAGCTGCGTAGCTTTAGCTCTCGGCTTCATCATGAGCCTAAGCCTCTTTAACTTCTTCAAGCAGCCTGTCAGTAAGTTATCGATTTTTTCGTTAAAAAATATACATAATAACAACCTTATTTTTGAACTCAATCGACACACGATAGGTAAAGAAGCCATCGATTTATGGCATCAAATAACTTTGTATCATATGATTGTCTAATTTTACAGTGGATTTGGAGGCATCATTGTCTTTGGGACTGAAAGTCTTGATTGGCTCTGATAATAAGCATCAACAAAAATGTAAGTGTATAAATTCTTGATCATGAACTTACATTACACACAACTTGTAACAAAAAATTATGATATGTGGTCAATTCTTGATTTTGAATCTGATATATGACTTGAGTTCCATTATAATTCAAAAATTTACTATCTTAATAGCTCAATCCTTGATTTTGAATCTCATATATGACTTGAGAGTTCCATTCTCATTCAAAAATTTTTACTATCTTAATAGCCCTCACCGAACTCGAACTCGAACTCAAACTTCCTCCCTCGATTTCCAACCTAAGCAACTCGATATCCGACATGCTCGAAATAACCGGCGACGTACGAGTCCACGGAAAATCGTTCACCGTCTTCGTCGCCTCAGCCACGGAAAATGACCCTACCCGTTCGTGGGCCTTAAAACCTTACGCCCGAAAGCACGACACTTTCCTAATGGGCTACATCCGCGAGTGGACCGTCGTTCACGGGCCCGCCTCTAAACTCCCGGGTTGCGAGGCCCGAAGCCCGTTTCCCGGCATCATTTTCTCGACCCGAGGCTACGCCATGAACCCTTACCACGACTTCTCGGACCTTCTCGTCCCTCTCTACCTCACTGCCCGACCCTACAACCGCTCGATCGTGCTCCTCGTAAACGACCTCCTCGAACCATGGATCGAAAAATACGAGCGCATGCTTAAAAAACTCTCGAGCCAAGAAATCGCGAATATCGACGACGAGCGTCGAGTCGTTTGCTTCCCGAGGGTGACGGTCGGGCTCCGGGCCCACAAGGAGCTCGGGATCGACCCGCGAGAGCCTCCACATTACTCGATGGCGGAGTTTCGGGAGTTCGTTCAGGCCACGTGGGCCCTTCGGGCCCGCGTTTGGGCGAAAAAAAGCCCGCGGGCCCGAATGTTGATGATCTCGAGGGAGAGGAGTCGGAGGATGACGAACGAGCGGGCCGTGGCCCGGGTCGCGAGGCGGGTCGGGTTTGATGTCGTCGTGAGGGAAATTGGGTCGACTGATGACGTGGCGGAGTCTGCTCGGTTCGTGAACTCGTTCGACGTGATGGCGGGAGTGCATGGGGCCGGGATGACGAATATGGTTTTTTTGCCGGAGGGAGGGGTGGCTGTGGAGGTGGTGCCGTTCGGGCTTGACGGGCTGGCCCGGCAATATTATCGGGCCGAAGCGGAAGGGATGGGGTTGGGGTACTTGGAGTATAGAGTGGGGTGGAATGAGAGTTCTTTGAAAGGGAAGTATTCTGTGGAGAGTGAGGTGTATAGGGAGCCCGGGAAGATTCAGAAGAAGGGGTTTTTGGGGTTTCGAGCCGTGTATATGGATGATCAAGATGTGGAGGTTGATTGTGGGAGGTTTGAGGAGACTCTTGTGGAAGCTTTGAGGATGGTTTCTAAAAGAAATGTGTAGGGTTTTTCTTTTTTCTTTTTTATACATTGTTGTGTGAGACGACATAACTGTTAGACAAGTTATGCACAAAACTCATGGTTATTACAAAATGGAATTTTAGGTTTCTGCTTGCATCCCTTTCTAATATTATGCATATGAATTTGAAAAAAATAGAAAAAATTAAACCATTCACTTAAAAATTCCTGTATATAAAAGTTTTTCTATTTTCACTTGCAAATGTACCAACTTAACTATTTGGTTGATCTGTGGTTTTTTTTATTGATTTCTACATTGCATTATTTTTTAGTTTATGACTCATCTACGAGCATTTATGTTTGATTTTATTTTGAATGTTGTCCTTTTTAAAAATTCTCCCAAAAAAAAAAATGTAGTAAACATTTAGAAGCCCCAAAAAATATATACATCTTCTAGCAGTTAACTTTCATACTTCACAAATTTCTAATGGCAGCCATACCATGGCAGGAACTTGGTAACACAAAATTTTTCGCACGAAAATCGAACTATATTAGATCTCCCCTCACTGAACCACAACTATAAGCATATATACATGTGAAACAAAAGAAAAGTCTTCGACACAACAGCACATAAATACGCTTTAGCGTTCGTGTTTAGTTGGGTCAAAGTTACGCTCACTGTTATGGTTTAGGAGAAAACTATGTTACTTCATCATGTTCCGAAAAAAAAAAAAACGAAAGCTTTCAGAAGCTGAGTAAGGGCAAAGGTCAGGCTATGCACAATGCCTATACGTCATACACAGGTAACCGCTCTTCAATAGACAGCCGACAAATCGGACACTTCTTACATTTATCAGAGCAAGAACTGCATTATCATTAATCAAAGGATAATCATGATTAATCTAGATTGATAAGTAGTTAAAAGAAGCGTAAGGGAACTTAGTCACTGTACCTGCAAAGAATACGATGCCTGCAAGGAAGAAGTACAATCCCAATCTCCCCCTCGAAGCAGACTCTACACAGAATTTTCTCCTGGGCCAAATAGCGACGAGTCATTCGGTTAGCTTGAACATATAGATAATGCAATAAAGGATAAAAATAAAAAATTAATATAAAAAATTAAGATTTTGTTACATGTTGAAGTCGCTCGTACTCCTGCTGACTATATTTCGTAATTTCTGTCTGTTCACCGAGTGCTGCTTGAAGTCTCCACACCTAACAAGAAAGTGAACCGAAAAAAAATAAAAAATAAAAAAAGATTAGACTGATTAATTAAAGTTGCAGCTAGGGATAATAATGTAATAGAGATGAAAACAGAAGACATTTACCTCCTCAACAAGATCCTTCTTTGGCAGTTTTTTAACTATCTCAGGTGGATAACCAGAGAACGTGTTGTAACTGGAGTCATTAGTCATAGTAATAAAAGCTTCTCAGATAATGTAATAGAAGTAACTAGTAATTTTAACCACTACGAATGCATCATATCATCTCATCTGAAACACTATTGGAATGAAGACAAGAAAAAACCATAACTAGTTTCAAATTTACGCTCAGTAGAACGTTTAAACAGGAGACTAACAGTGTAATTAGACAGAAGAATAGTTGTGTTTTCTTGTGGTGCTTTGCTAATATACCTGTATGTTTATAACTATTTATTAGCATTTGTATTCTAGTATTTTCGGTCTGAGCATGGATCTTCTTATTTGGATATCTTGCAAATGGCCCGTCTCCCCTGGCCGAAATAAGCAGCATTTCCAATAAATATTGAATTTTTTATTATTATAGACATTTTTTTTTTTCAATGAAAATCACAGGTCTTCAGTTGATCACCCAAACCCCTTCTGTAAGAAATCTTTATCAGACTGTGATTATAGCAAATTAGCAATTAAATGTTATTATAATTTTTGTAGTCTTGAGTATCAGATATCTGTTATCTCAGCAGCTCGATTTTTTTTTGGCTTGAGAATGTCTCTTCAATTAAAATTACCACATGATTAAAAGAAATTTCATAAATACCATCATTCAAGTAAAAACTTACCCTGAGGTCCCATCATGAAACAGGCGAGCCTGCTCTTCTCTGCTTGTTTCATCAATGGACCACCAGCCGAGCAGCCTGACAAGTAAAAGTCACCCAAAAAAAATAAATAAATAAATAAAAAATCTTAATCATATTCTCTTTCTTTCTTTGACTTATTTGTATTGTGATGCAATTCAACCTACACTGTAAACAAATTCAAACTTTACCTGGAGCCATGGTGCATGAAATCAAAGCATTCATAAATTCTGGAAGAATAAACAAAATATGCTCCTCCACTAGCATCACTTTGTAGTAACAAAACAACGTTCTCAATCAATTTGGATAAAGCGAACAAGACCCCAGCACCTTGCAAGACAAATATAGGAGAGAACAGAACTGGAACCGAGATATGTCTAGCGCGAGGTGGCGTTCCCTAATTCAAAACCCAAATAATAAGTTACTCGATGTCATTTCATAGCAATTTAGGGGATGCTTGTGCACAAATTTTTCTAAAAAAATTCCAATCATTTTTAACCAATCACTTTTTTTAACTCAAATTTAACTCAACTTTAACTCAACCTCACTATCCTTAATATTATCAATGTAATTAAATAATATCACTGAATCATTCTTACACATCACATCAACTTTAATTTACTATTCATCCACTCACATAATTTTAACTAACCATCACTTCACACCATCTCTCTCATACTTTTACATAAATATTATTTTAATATAAACTCAAATCTCACTAATAACTAACCATGCCACTCTTTTTTCAAAAATAACCATACCACACCAAAAAAGTCAAACAACAACAACATAGCCTTCGTCTCGGTATTTACAAGAGCCATAAGAATATGTACCTCGAGTCTCATGCAAAGGAGGACTTGGAAAACAATAATTGGAATTTTCATGAGGTGGCCACCAATATCCTGTAGACCACACATTCTATCCTGGGAATGATCTTCGGATACCACTAGGCCATTAGTCCAGTCAAGATACCGAATAACATTAGAAGATGAACTTTCTTCTCTTGTTTGAGAATTTCTGTGAATTATTGGATTTGACCATTTTGTACAAACAAGAAACGCAAAGCACTCAGCAATCCTACAGAAACAGAAAAAGGAGTCAACTCATTGTGAAACTCTGATGACATAAGGATGAAGGAAAAAATGCATTTAAGTGGAAATATTTACCCATAATTTATGAACAAGTCCCACCAGCCAAGAGCATCAATATCACCTGCAGTATTGGAAAATGAGGAAAGTGGTAAATCACAATGAGAAAATTTGAGAAAGACCTCAACATCTACGAGATATATAAGATAACAGGTGTAACAAATTGAGGAAATTACTAGTGAACTATAATAAATACAAATGTAAAGTGACATCAATTACAAAGTGCAGCTATAATGTAAAAGCCTAACAGGGAGCACCAAAGAGAGTTTACTTGAACATAATAATAATAATAATAATAATAATAATAATAATAATAATAATAATAACAACAATAATAATAATAATAATAATAATAATAAAATTAAAATTGTTGATTTTTAAATCAATGATTTTAACCGGAAATGTGAGCGTGTTTTCAATTCCACAAACAAGGTTTTGAAGAAGTTCGGACTAACTTGCCAATCATGATCTCTGCAGCACCATTAATACCAAACACCCTAAAGCTAAGTCACAATTTAGCATTCTCACCACTTCAAAGCCAGAAAACTTCCAAGTACCAGAATTAGTCATAGTACATTCATAGTGGTACTTTATCAATCCATTGGCAAGTGGAGCCACACCGTAACGGATCGGATTGTTTTGTCTCAAAGCAAATGAGAAAATAAATTTTGTGGACAAATTAAGTTGTACCGCAAATGTACACTGTATTTAAAGGCAATGATCGCAAGTGGACAAGAACTACTAAAATACGAACTTATTTTAGTGAATCTATTTAAAAGAACAAGGTACATGGTAGCAGATGAACTCAAGCATTAAAGGAAAAAGGAGGGTAACATAAAAACATACAAATGCTTGTCATCAAAGTTCAAGGTTCTTCTTTTTAATTTGGTATATGTCGCCCACTATTCAAACGGGAGAGAAAAGTGAAACACAAAGGCAATCAACTACAATTAATTCTCACAGCTTATAAAATAAAACACACTCACCACAAAGTTTCAGGAGGGTGAACAAAGTTGCAGCGAGAAAGAAAACCATTGATATTGCCACCCAGAAGTGCTGTGAACATAACAAGGAATTATTATAGATATACTTGTTTCTACAAACTAGGCATAAAAACGTGAAAGAGAAACAGACTTGAGAAAGAATGAAACAGTAAATCCCCCTTATATATAATTTCATAACGGGCTGAGCCTAAGAGGCAGCTTCGCATGCTTCGTAATCTTATGTGCAAAATATTATGCTTTGTAACATGGCTCGGATAAAAATTACTAATTTTTATACAAAATAGCTTAGGTTTGGATCGCCATATATACGCATATTTAATATATTTCAACTATTCCATATAAATCTATTTATTATCTCCATTCTATAATGTGCATATTATCTTACTTTCCAAATTTTGTGCTTTGTCCATATTATTTTGATATGTATTTTAAATAAAAATATTATAAATAAAACTAATGATGTATCTAAATTAGTTTTCAGAATTTAAAATAATATTGTTAATTCACTTAGTTTTTTATTATAAATTGTTATATATTGTTCCTTATTTATTTTTTCAAACTTCAACAAAATATATAAACATTTTTTCTTTCACTTTTTGTTGTACATTTAAAATACATAAGCACCATGAATTTGACTCATATAGTGTTTAGGGCGAGCCTACGACTTTTTAGCATCTTATAATATATTTCAAAGCTAGTAATAAGTTATTGTTTGCCTAGTGACAACCCTACCTAAAACATAAACACCTAAAGGTTGCCGAAACGAATTAAACGGACAAAATTCTGCCACTTCTAAAAGACTAAAAGATCTGAGATCGAAAATTTTCACTGATTCTGTCGAGTCAGGAAACTCACAGGAAGTGTCTCCCATATCGCCTCGTCACTCATGCTTTCATCATCTCCAGGTAATAAAGCTTTGCACATTCTACAGTCATTATGAAAAAATCAAATATGTGCTAGGTTACACGTTTCTTCTATCATGCACTTCAACGATTGAAAATGATAAGCTAAAAAAAAAAAAAAAATCACGTTAACAAATTATTCTCAAAAAGAAATTAATGCTGAACTGGTAGGACGAATCACTGATTACTGACTCAACAAGAGCAGAAACCGAACAAAAAAATTACGGACATATATTTAGTAATATACATTCTTTCTTATTGGCTAATGTTCGAAGTTTCAAATACTTCAGCTTTTAGTAATTATTGAGCAAGTGGCTAGTGGTGTTAAGCATCTGAAAGATACTTTTTTGTCAGAGAAGCCAGATCAAACATAAGGGCTTGAGTAAGTGTTATACCTAAAATTGTCAATAAGGATAATAACTTCGAAGGCCAGCAATGGAAGGAAGGTAATTTTCAGGTTCATGGAAGCAGAACCATTAACTGCAATCAAGAAAAAAAGGTGGAAGCAGAACCATTAACTGCAATCAAGAAAAGAAGGCATATTTTGAAGGCGATAACATCCAAACTAGACGTTGCGCTTTATCATCGATGCCTAGTGAGAATAGGAAACTCACCAGAAGCATGGAGCAACACATAATGCAACAACATAAATCTTTCTTGCATAAAAATAATACCATGGGGGATTCGCTTCCTTACCATATATACTCTCAAGATATATACAGAGAAGCAGTTCAAATGCAACAAGCAATGGCATCGCAACCACAGCATGACATGGGGCCCACTGCATCAAAATAAAGGAAAAAATAAAAAGTAAAAAACACGGCAATATATGCAAAACTGCATGGTTTGTTCTCCGTACATCGCTGCACATTCAAATTTAAAAATTACAAAGTATAAACGCATACATGGCGATCATGAGGAACTGATGGGGCGGGTAGGGAGAATCTTCCTCTAGCAACAACTGTATGAAATAGCCACAATGGAAAGAAAATAACCCTACACAACACACAAGCAGATACGTGAGGCCATAAAGGAAAAAACCAATGTTCCAACATTAGCTTAAGCCTTCAAGTTTATCCATAATCATGCTGTGTCAAAGCTAATTTTGCAAAAATTTCCCATACAACTTGAATGGGCCATTCTTGCATGATGAGCACAGTCAGGAATGCAACTTGTACTCTTTGCACATCCCTCGGCAAATTACAGATCTAACCACCCATAGAAATTGTCATAATTGGGATAATTTCCTCAGGCCAACNCAGTGAAGACTGCAGCAGAAACGAGATGAGCTAACAAACATTCCAATCAACCATAAGAAAACAACCATCAATTTTTTCTCTTTCCGCAATTTTTTTAGAGAACCCAAATACAAGAGAAGCTCCCCCAACCAATTTATTCACATACGTATTATAGAAAAAGGAACAAACAGAACATTCAAGCACCAAACACTAAACAAAAATGAAAAAAATCCACATGCATGTGCCCCCATATAACCAAAAAAAATATACCCAAAAAATAAGCAGATATATTAAACCAATAAACAAAATGATCTAAAAGAAACCCAAAAATAAAATAAAATCATATATACCACCAGGAGCATGAAACTGTGTGATCGAGTTTGAGTACGAGCAAGAGCGTGAAACCGAAGAGCAAATTGTGAGCGGCCACCGCCTGCAATGACTTCGCCACTCTCCTCCAGCTCATTTTTCTCCCTCTCTCTAACCTAACACGCCAACACTCAATAAGTGGGACCTAACAATACGGATCTTATTACCTAAATTAAACACAGAGATTAACAGAAAAAACAGTATCTATATCTGTGTGTGTATGTATTTTTGTACTTATCTATATATATCTGGATATTTCACAGTATTGGATTTACAGTGACAGACAGCAAACAATACGGCCATGGATTAAGAGAGCAATTGAGAAAGGGGCGGATTTATTACGGACGGGACAATAAAACCCTAGAAAAAATGGGGAAGCTTAATTGCAGCAATTGCCATTGATGAGCTGAATAAAAATTTTGGTAAAAGTGACGAAAAGTGAAAGGAATTAAAAACCACTGTCCTCTCGCTCCTGGGAAACGGTCAATATCAAATATAGTGTTAGTGTTGTGCCATACTTGTAATTATGTAAAAAGTTGGTCGTTTGTGTTTTTTTCTTTTTGTTAGCTTTGGTGAATTTACATTCCTTCTATATATAAGTAGAGTTATTAAAAGAAATGAATTGCTCGTGATCTCGACTCGTTAAGACTCGATTTCAACTGAACTCGTTTGATAAACAAGTGACTCGTGTTCGTTTAATGTTTGTTTAGTTAATGAGTCGGGTTCAAACTTATTTAAAATTTATTCAATTAACGATTCGGGCTCCGCCCGACTCGTTAAGGCTCGAAACATAAGTTTTATATAATTTGTTATAACTCGACTTGTTAAAATTCGAGTTCAACTCGTTAATATTGATAAACAAATCAAGCTCAAGTTTGATTACTGGCTCGTTTAGTTAACGTGTCGAGTTGGACTCATGGTATCGAGTTCTGGTTCCATGAACTCGAGCTCGAGTCGCTGGTTAATTTACACACATTGTTTAAGGTTTGTCATGTAAAGGGCCAAAGTGAAATACAGAAGTAGTATTGTTTGTGCCATAATTGTAATTATGTAGAAGCTTGGGTTTTGTAGATTCTGTTGGCCTCTTTTTGTCATTTTTGGGGAATTTCACGTTAAGATGTTTATCTTTTGGATGGCCAATGGTATCCATACAAGATTGTTTTTATTACTTCCGGACAAGTGGGCTTGGATATTTATGGTGTGTTTGTTAAAAAAATAATTTGAGTGAATTAATTTAAAGTAAATTTTTTTAGTTAATTATAGTTAATTTATAAAAAGTGGTATAGTTAGTTGTTAGTGAGATTATGAGTTTATATTAAAATAATATTTAAAATAAAATAATTAAAATTGATTTAATGTAAAAGTGGAGAGAAATGATTTGAAGTAATGGTTAGTTAAAATTATGTGAGTTGATAAATAGTGAATTAAGGTTGATATGATGTGCTAAAATGATTGGATGTTATTATTTAATGATTGGATGTTATTATTTAATTATATGGATAATATTGAGGATAGTGAAGTTGAGTTAGAGTGGAGTTAGATTTTTAGTATAAATTAATTTGGATTGAGTAAATTGTTTAACAAACACACCCTTTGGGTGCTTGGATATAGGTCAAAACTGAGCTTTTTTTTGTTAATTATAGACATGACCACAGTTGGATCGGCCCGTGAACTGGCCTATGAACCGGTCCAGAACCCCTTAAGGGACGGTTACGGGTCGTGTTGTACTCATTTTTATCGGCCCTTAGATATAGCCGGGCCGGGCCACGGCCCATTTAATGGCCACCTCTAGTTAATTATGGTAAATTTTAAAAAAAGTTTGTACATTTAGGTGTTAGTGAAATTTTGAATTTGTATTAAAATAATATTTAAAAATAAAATAATTAAGTTGATTTAATGTAAAACTATGAAATAGATAATGTGAATTTAATGATTTGTTACAATTATATGAGTTGATTAATAGTGAATTAAAATTTTTGTGTTGTGTAAGAATGATTGTTTTATATTATTTAATTATATTGATAATATTGAATATAGTAAGATTGAGTTAAAGTTGAGTTATATTTTGGGTATGAATTCAGTATGAATTGGAAAAATTTATAAATTTATGTTATAAATTTCATGCATATAAAACTTTTAATTTAATGATTTGATATTATAATGCTAATAATTTAAAATAAAACTCTGGATTCTAATTTTATTTATCTCTCTTTATATTATTTTTTGAGAAATGTTACATTGTCAACCTAGTGTACAACTAAGTTGACAACATAAGTAAAAACATCCATAAAAATTAAAATAAAAAAATACACAAGTGAATCTTTTTTTTTTTCTCATTTTTGTTGTTTTGAGGCTCGCCCCCAAGCCTATAGGCTTCGTGATTCAACCCATTAAGGCCCACCCAATATGGACTCGGGTAGCTTAAGTTTTACTTTGGCTTAAGAACATCAAATTTTCTATGAAGCCAATAGTTGACTCCATAGTGGAGCCAAATTCTATATACAACCAGTAAATTATATGATATTAATAAAAATTATTAGTGTTATATATAGAAAGTTGGCTCCGCTATGGAGCCAACTGTTGGCTTCATAGCAAACTGAAACAACATAACTACCCAACTATTAAAACAAAATGAGTAAAATGCAATTTTAGTCCTGCATGTTTCACTATTTTAACTTTTTCGTTCTCTTTGAATTGCGTTTTTATTTTCGTTCCGTATGTTTGTAAAAAAGTTACAAAAAGGTCCTTTTCGCAGCAAAAATATCCTTTATGTTTTGTAAAAAAAATTTCAATTTCATCTCTTATGTATAAAAAATATTTTTTTATAACCTTTTGTAAACATACGGGACAAAAATAAAAAACGAAGAAGACGGGAAAGTTAAGATAGGGAAACATACGCTACTAAAAGTGTAATTAAGTGAACTAATAAATCCTTCACCTCGTTCACGGTCGTCACAGAGACTGGAGAACACAACGACAGATGGCTGAAGAATCTGAAAAAAGGTTTGAAGCAATTATGAAGAAGCTCTTTCATCCTCCTCCAAAACCTAAACCCACCTCCCAAAACATCAGGTATTTATAGGGATCTTCTCTTTTTGCCGTGATATAGTGAATTTCGATGCGTAATGTGCCCTCGAAGGCCAAAGATCGATTTTTTTTGTTCCTCTGTTTTTTTTGCAAATTATGTTTCTGGTTTCGACTTTGTTCCTAAAATAGTCCTGATTCAGAAGACGGTCTAGTTCGCTGGCTTAATTTCAAGCGTTTTCTAGTTGTGGGGTGCTTAATCCCTTGTTGATACTTGACAGCATTAATGTTGTTTTTGTTTTGTCTTGTGTTTATTGATGCGTGTGCTGTAGTAGTGAAGTTCAGACATTGAGTGGCCGAAAGCGCCCTCATTCTTCCTTAATGGGTGAGAAAATAGGAAGCCCAGCTAAGCCGGCTCAAGCCTCGGCTTGCAGGCCTTGGGACCGTGATGATTTCTTTAGGAGGTTATCCACATTCAAGTCGACTACCTGGTTCGCAAAGCCACAGGTTTGTATTCGTCTTTGAATCTGTTGTATGTTTTTTTTTCTTTTTTCCGGTTGATGGGTTGGTTGAAATCTTCGATGTTTTTTGTAAAAGGCTGAGGAGATTGCTAAAGCTGATTTATGAATTCTCGTAGGCTTTGAACAACCAAAGTAGTCTGCCAAGCATTTTGTACAGTTACATGTTACCGTTCTTTTGTATTTATCTTCTGTTTATATATATGAACTTTAAGGTCATATGTGATGTTGAGAAAGTATGTGTTGAATTCTGTTATGGGGTTTCTTGATAACTTATTCGTGGTTAAGATTCTATAACTTGTAGGATTCACATTTGTGTTATATAGTATATGATTTCCTAATTAAGAATAACGCAATATATTATTTCAATTCAGGTGGTGAGCCCCTTGGAATGTGCTAGGAGGGGTTGGATTAACATAGACATGGATACAATTGCTTGTGCCTCTTGCGATGCACGTATCCTTTTTTCTACTCCATCTGTTTGGACACAACAACAAGGCAAGCAATACTTTTACGAGTCAAAAATTCTCTTGCAGTGTATTTTCATACCATTACTGTACTTCTTTTCTAAGGTTAAGAAGTTAGAAAATACGCAATTACACATGTAACTTGGATCCTGAATCGTGATTCTTTATTTTTCCTCCATCTTTTTCGCAATGTACAATCAGTTGAGAAAGCTGCTGCTGTATTCAGCTTGAAGCTGGAAAGCGGGCACAAATTGTTGTGCCCTTGGATTAATAATGCGTGTGGGGAAGAACTTGCTCAGTTTCCAGTTGTATCAAGCACTGAGTTGATTGAGAATTACAAAAAACGCTTTCTTGCTCTGTCGAATCTGATAGCCCTTCCAGTTATTTCGCCTGTGGCCATTGCTAAAATGAGAAGCTCTAAGCTCGAGCAATTTCTAGGACAGTCTTCAACTTCAGAGTACCAAGAGCCTCTTGAAAGTTCTGGGACAAAGCTTCCGGAACACGTACCTGAGACAAGTTCGTCCGGCTTGTATTATCAGGTTTGGCTGAAAATAATATACAAAATGCAAAATTTGTACCTATTATTAATTGTAAATTCTTTGCCTGCCATTGGGGACAGAAAATTTCTGGGAAAAAACTGCATTTTTTGTCCTTTTGGTTCAACGCCATAGCAATTTGAGTCTCAAGGTTTTAACTTTTTGCCTTTTGGTTATGTGATTTAATATTTTGCTGATTGCAACAAAATTTTAAATTACATGACTGAAATTGCAAATAAAAAATTCATCCCAAAATAGGCCAAAAGACGAAAAGACGAAATGTTACAATTTCGGGACTAAAATTGCTACAACATTAAATCAAAAGGACTAAAAATGCAATTTGGCCAAAATTTCTGAATACCTTTTGAGAATGTCGAAGCTATGTTGATCCCTTTTTTTTTTCTCTCTATTTTCATGGTTATACACATCAGTTCTACGCGATAGTTTAATTATGAGAGTAGAATGCATTGCGAAGCTCTTTCTTTCTCTCTCTCTCTCTTTCTATATATGTGTGCATGTGTGTGTACATTATCTTTCTCTTTTCAAGTTATACAACTCACTAAGTAGGAAAGTTGAAGAATTTACTTACGGAATTGCAGGTGCTGAAGCTCACGAGTCTACTCGGCTGGGAACCTCATATATTGCCTTATAAAGTTGACTTCAAGGATGGGCGAGTTCCGTTCATTAGAGATGCCAATACAGCAGTCACATCAGGAAAATTAACGAAAATTAACGTCTATTCTCTGTGTACTAATGAGGGCACCAACACTTTTCATGATCTCCAGCTCGATCCTAGTTCAGTGGTTCTTGATTGCAACTTATGTGGTGCGAGTGTTGGATTATGGGATTTTTGCACTACCCCACAGCCTCTTGAGTACTTAAGATTCGTAGGAATTACAGAAATTACGAGTAAAAATGTCACGGTCCCTTTTACTTCTTCTTCATTAGGTTCTACAATTGCCGGTGGACCTCCGCCTGCAATGCTCGATTATGGGGCAACCATATCTTTACCGATAATCGGGCCGAATTTGAGAGCTCGGCTTGCGATGGAGAAGGGATCGAACGATCAATTAGCTATTCAGAAAGTTCATGAAGTGGAGGGTCAAACAATGTCCTTAGAAAGTCAAAGTATCTTGGAAGAAGGAACTGCCGATCAAAATTGTGAACACAGCAGTAAGTATCCAAATAACTCTCTGGACATTCATGGAGAAGGGCCATCTGTAAAGGATAAGCCTGTGTTGTTAAGCATAAGTAAGTTAATTCATACCTTATATTCAGTTTAAGTGGTCTTTGATTCGAGTATTGTGTTTGTGTTTGTCGATGAGTTGCATTTTCAGGCCATTATCTTATGAATGTTCTTATCATAGAAACTTGTTGATCAAGATGAAACATTGCACTTGATATGCTTAGGGCGTGCTCGTATACAAATATATCCACTCAAAACGAGTTTTTATGGTTAACCATGGTTAATTTTGAAAAAGTTGGTATGATTAGTTGTTAGTGGGATTTTGAGTTTATATTTAAATAATATTTAAAATAAAATAATTAAAGTTAATTTGATGTAAAAGTATGAGAAATATGGTGTGAAGTGATGGTTAGTTAAAATTATGTGAGTGGATGAATAGTGAATTTTAGTTGATGTGATATGTAAGAATGATTAGTTGATATTATTTAATTATATTGATAATATTGTGGATACTGGGATTGAGTTGAAATAATTTATAAACAAACACACCCTTATCTTTCTAATATGTTAATGTTATGTTGATTTTCACTTTTGTCTTGCATTTTTTCCCAGAGTCCAATCGTTGTGGAATTTTAATGTCCTCTCTGTTTGATGTGAACCGACTTTTGGTTTATATATACGGATACAAGTAAAACTGTAACTGAATTACTTATGTGTTGAATTTCTGCTGTTCACATAGTCTTAATATTGTTTTGTTATTACTTGAAGGATAAAGTTGCTTATCTCATTCTTACAGGAGAAAGTGAGAAATTATCGCCTTCTAGCAAAACAAAGGAATTCGATCCAATCAAGCAGCACAGGTACTTTTGTCCCTGGATTATGTCGACTGGAAAATCTTCTCCTGGATGGCAACAGACATTATCTGCTTTAATGGACCACAAGGAGCTCGACAAACTGCCTCCATCTACCTTGATCGAGGTAAATTAATATAAGCTCGTCAGTAGAATTCTAACAAAAAAGAATGTGCTGAATCTTAGTTGTGAATCCCTTTTTGTGTTTCTTATTTATTTTTTGGTTATTTAAATTGTTTGTGGAAAGGACCTAAAAGTTGGAAGCCTTCTTCTTCCCTTTTTTTTTTGTTTTGAAATACAAAAGTAAATCGGGCGACTATCATGGCATTACGAACCGAATCTAACCCCAAAATCATTTCAAGTTTGATGTACTGTAACTCTGTAAGCTATTTAAGGCGTACAATTATTGTGCAGGTGGATGATGATCCAGTGGCCTCTGTGAAAAGACTATTTATGAGTCCAAATTAGAGAGAACCAGATAGAAGCTGGAGGCATGAAAAACTGCAATTTATGGTGTGGTCTCGAGTTTTGAAAATCTGCACGGCTCGACTAATTGGTGAATTTTGCAGTTCTATCGAGCCCTTTGAAAAATGTTGGGGTGCAGCCAGGAATTTACATTATATTACTTTTACTCCCTGGTTTTTATCTCAGGTGGGGCCCACATGAATGACGATAACATGCAGCCCAAGTGGATGTAAAACCAGATACAGTGTTAGTATGTACCAAGAAATTAATGCTCAAGGTGATCCAACACCAGCACAATTCGGAACCGATTAGAGTTTTTTTTCGTGTGATGATATATATCTTGTTTGGTTCTGATGAATGCACAGATAGGGTTATGATGAATGCTACTCCAGAATCTGGATCAGTAAGTTTAATTCGATCAATATTCACTAATAATTTGAGTCCCAAGAAAAATCTGTAGCAAATCAGATTATTCAGACAGGCTTATGTACACAAATCAATTCTTTTCATGTGAAAACATTTAAAAGATAAGAAAATGTCCGCATTTGCTCCGTCGATAACGGGGTGTTTATTTATAATCTTTTTTTAATTTTTACTTAATGCATACTCAAAATTTAATTTAATTTTAATTTAATTTTACTTTCTTCAATATTATTAATAAAATTAAATAATATCAATTAATCATTTTTACATATCACATCAACTTTATAATACTATTTATCTATTCACATAATTTTAGTCAATTTTAACTTATCATCTCTCTCATTCTTCTATATCAAATCAACTTTAATTATTTTTAAATATTATTTTAATATAAACTCAAAATCCCACAAACAATTGTTCATTCTTTGATTTTGAGCGGATATATTTGTATCCAAACACGCCCTAAGAGCACAGACCTATCGTATAGAATCCATTCATATCTCGACTTGTTTGTAGACTTCAAAACATGTACAGTACTGATAACAAAAATCGACTCAATTTAAACACAAACTCTGCAAATTCCTGTATCAATCAATTATGCAAAAGCTGCAGCCAAATTTTCCTCCCAGCACATTATAACACTTTGAGAAATGCTCCATATAACTTACATCTACCTCACGCGGTCCGCACAAATACCGAGCAACTTTAATAACCGACGTGTCGAAAGTATAACAATCGTGAATATTCGGGTTTTCGAATTCCCTGCTTCAATTTGAAAATTTTGAGATCAGCTGTCCACGTGAATTATGATGTCATCAATGCATGGTCGTACGGTGGCCTGAGGCTGGAGCATCCATTTCACGAACTGGTGAAGGGCATCCGGGTAAGGTGGGTTGGGACCCACTGGCCACTTTACTTGGGCATTTACAATCGCCAGCTGTAAGCTGCCTCCAGATTCTTCGAGCGCGTACTCAAAAGGAGATTCACCGTACCTTCAGAAAAAGTATCAGCAGATTAGGCTCGTATTTTAGCACTTATATTGAGTAATATGTCGATTATGTCCTGCAAGTCGAGCTGAAAACAAGCCAATTCTGTAATATTATGGGGTGTATTCGTTTGGGATTTTTCAAGATTTTTTAAGACTTTAGAAATATTAGGTGTATTTATTTTAGACTTGACTTTCAAAAGTTTTGAGGTATTCATTTGAAATTTTAAAAAGTCTTACAAAATCATGAGGTATTTAACTTATTTGAGACTAGGATTTGTTAAGACTTTTTAAGATTTGCTGAGATTTCAAAAGAAAAAACAATGTACGGAATCCTACTCCAAATCCCACCTCCAGACTTAAGATTTCATAGTATTCCTTCAAAATATGAAAATCTTAAAAAGTCCCAAGTCTAAAAGAGCCTCAAAATATCACTCGAAATCCCAAACGAATACACAACTTGGGTGGATGCTCCTATACTAGTGGCCGGAATTTTTATGTCCCTACACATCTCGATCAAAACTCTCTAACTACTTTTCTACTATGCCATGCCTACAGAAACACGATTTTATAACCTTAGTACATGTCATTTTCTGTACTAATGGTAAATAAGAAGATGATGTCATATATTTTACAGCAAATGTACCAAAGATTTAGTGACCATTATAGTAGATCATCAAGGATAAAGATAAAACAGTCTATAACGGTTGCGGGGAAAAAAATTATACTGAAAACTGACTTCACGTGACGAGAACAAAACAGAAAACTATACAGAATTCTTCAGAAATAAGACAGTAAAGACTCCTAATAACAAGGAACAATTCTTACATGATCGCATACAAAGTGCAGCCCAATGACCAGATATCAGTTCTCTCGTCGATGTCCGCATGACTTGGGCAATCCCATAATTCAGGAGCACGGAAAGGAGCAGAGCAGTGTTCGGAAGCCCATTCCTATGCGACCAACATCCAGGAGATCAAATGATGCAAAATAACTGGTTCAAATTGCAAGCTTAAAAAATTGTTGAGATAAATTGAAATTATGGCTTGAAAGCTTTTTACAGCTTCTGGCAATAAAAAAGGTGTGGCTGTTGACAATACAAAATGATATCACAGTTAATTTCTATCAATACGCAGGTCGGGCAGGCAGTCACACTCCTCCAGGGTACAAAATTCTCCTTTACATTTTTTTTATTTATTTATTTGGTCTTTATGGGAACAATGCAATTGATAGTTAGAACCATAAGCATATTCATGATTTAAAAAAAGTTTAAGCATTTATAGAGTGCAACTAATACAGTAACTGATGACAGAGCAACCATAACATCAAAGTTATGAGAAGAACCTGCAACAGTAATGCTTCTGAACGTGATCGAATTTGCTTTCGTGCAGGACGAGCACTTCCAAAGTCCATCAATATAGCTAAAGGTGACTGACCTTTCCTGTATGTCACAAGGACGTTGCCCGGTTTGACATCATTATGTGCATATGGAGGGTCAAACGAATGCATATGCTTAAGCCCCGCACAAAGCTGCAAATAAACATTTTACCACTAAATCATACCTCATCTATAGAAGAACACACAGCTATAAATTTTGTGTTTATATATTAACATATGTAATATTTTATATGGCATGCTCAACAATAACAATGTAGTCAGACAGGTGTTTCAATGACAAAAAAGAAAAGTTTTGTGGTATGTGCGTCAGTGTGAGATAAAATACCTGAAAATCATCAACAGACAATGTTCCTTCAAACATCTAAGCAGAGATGTAAACAAATATCTTTTGATATTTGGTAAATTTGTATGATTTGCTATTTTTATAAGTGTAAATAAATAGAACTTCTACTAATGGAGGCACAAACTATTTTTCCATAACAACCTGACGAAATAGTTGTAGTACATCCGAGGTAGAAAAGAACTCCTTAGCTTTCGTAGCTTTAGCATTGTCCAATAATGTTCCATCTAGATGGACAGGAAACAATAAGTATGCTTCATGTTTCCAGGATTGACCTTGTGAGGGCTGATCATAGAACCAAAAATGTAAGGTCATCAGCCAATCAGATGAACACAAAAAAATGCAGTATAGGTTTATACTAGATAAATCTGCCTCAATATAATATGTTACGAGTAAGGTGAAAAAAGTTTCAGCCTGCTAGATTGCTCAAAAAACACAAGGTGCTGGCTACTCACGTCCTTTCTTCAAAATCATATTTCTCTTCTATTACACATTTTTACATGACTAGACCAGGAAAATCCAATTCTGACCACCAACAATATACTTCTAACAAAATATTGCAACTCACATTTAGGAACCTGCTATCCAGTAAAATCAAACTTTTCTTAACATAATTTTCCTCCTACAGCATAGCAAACATGAGGCACTTCTACAGAGATATGGCCACCCATGTGCAGTACTCTTGTTCAGAATATAGTGACTCATAAAGTTCATATTCTGCAGCCTTCTCTATAAAATTTAAAAGAATAATTACCTTGACTTCAATGATTGCATGATCAAGAAGAGGAAGTAAATTAGGATGGCTAAACTGAGATGAAACACGAATTTCCTCCCTCACCAACTCCAATTGCTCACAGTTTTGAATGAGAACTTTCTTCATAGCATAAGTTCCATCACCTACATGAAGCCAGGCACATAAACAGAGCACAAGTTAGGTCAAATCTGTTAAACATGCCAGACACTACCCAAATTTGGGAAAAAAATCACGTTCACAAAAGCAATGTTTCTCGCGTTGAAAATTCTTTCCTCTCCCAACCACTCTTATCTTCAGAAGTTGAACATTTTGAAAGCAAAGCTGACGTCAAGGTAAGCAATCAACTGTACACTATTTTCAACTTCATTTTCCAACATATTTTAAATTATTCTATTGCTCTGCCATTCAACTTCTATAACTAAAATGAGACTTCAGTTCTAGTTAGTTCTCCATTCAACCATAATTCATTTCTATTCTTCAAACATCAAAATACTTTCACTCTATACTTAACAAGTAATCATTTCCCCCTCAAATCAGCAGCTTCCGTCAACCACACAAAAATCATTTCAATCAGTTATTTACACAATTCATCCTACACCGGAGCAATTCCAACCAACCAGCAAAAATTCGTCATCCGAAGTCTCATCTCAATCCGTTGAAACTATACAAATTCCAATTCTTCAGATTCAACCATTGGGATAATCGAACTACAATCAACCGTTCACCAATCCATATTGAAGAAACTTCAACTAGATCCTCCTCAGACTTTTTTGGTAATCTAATCCGCACCGACACGAAATTCAGACACACCAACAGAAAACGAAATTCAACCCAAACTAAAACAAAAACGGCGAATCACGAAAAAAAAAAAANTCACGAAAAAAAAAAAAAACTAAACAAAAAAGTTACCGGAGACGTGAGTCGGGTCCTTGATTTTGGCGGCAATGCCATTGGAAGGGTTCGAAGGATCGGGTAGAAGCTCCTTCACCAGGTACACGTAGGCGAACCCGCCCTCACCGAGCTGCCTCACGATCCTGAAACGGTTCTCGTTGATCCAGACGTCGCCGGCGCCGTTGACGGCGTCGTAAATGGCGTTCAATCCGGAGAAGGAGCAACCCATCTCTCTGTGGATTCTCCTTTTCAGCTCCAATCGGAGAATGGTGGATCGCTCTCTTCCTCGGATCCCCGCTCGAGAGAGTATAGCAATGGAGGTCAAATGACGATCGAGTGATTTCTATGTCGTGTTTGGGGAAACAGTTTTTGAATTACGTTTCGGGTAACGTGGCGTGACTGGCGTCCTTGTTTTTTTCTCAGCCATATTTTCCTTTTTACTTTTCCTTTNTCTAGTTTTAAATATGTGAATAAGTATTTTTTTTATTCGACCCCAACTCGAACTGGTTCGAGCGGGTCATTCAGAAGTCAGAACGGTCAGCGAGCAAACATATCCGGTCAAAACATCAGGCATTGGGCCGACCAATGTGTTTTCTTTAATAAAATTTTTAATTTTAAAAATAAAATTATATGTTTTTATATTATAAATATTTATAACGTGATACAATATTACTAATAATTTTAGGTATAGAATTTGCAAGTAAATTTTCGTTATTTTTATTTATGCTTGTAGAATAAGAATATTATATGTAATTTGATTTTTTTTATAAATTAGTTACTCAATTCAATAATTAATTCGGTAATCCGGTGATTTAACTTGTGATTATGAATGTTACTCGAGGTTAAAAAAAAAAGTTACTCTAGGTCATTAATGGGGTCTAATGTGAATATGTGCTTCCTTATTAAAGGAGTGCCTCACTCAACTCACTTGAAAAAGAAAAGATATGTGTTAAGAGTTAGCATAAAATACATTGATAACACATGGAGCTGAATTTCAGGTTCAATCTTACTCAACTGAAACTAAACTTGGTGTAATCTTACTCAGTTGAAAAGGTTAGTCCAATCGACACCTAAATAAAATTCCATTAATCGGTACTTGAGTGAAGTTTGACTTGGGTGAGCTTAGTTGACACTGGACACCTAAGTGAAGTTTCATACAAAAATCAATCAACTGTTAGAAAACTACGTGACCTAAAAATGTTGGTTCTTTTTCCATGACTAACCAAATGCAAGACAAGTTTGGTTAATGAATATTCTGACAAACTTGGATGCTCTGATGCTCACTCAAAGTTGTTTTAGATCTATAGATTTAAAATAAATAAATAAATCAACAATGCATTTTTTTTTTTTTTTTCGAAACGATAGATTCATTAACGAAAAACACATAATTACAACCGATTGATAATCGGAATAGGAACTGCTCATGGAGGCCAGTCCAGATACCACAACACACACTACAACACAATAAAAAAAATAAAGGCTCCCCACAGGAGAATGACCCTAACTCCCCACAGGAGAATAATACGCTCCTCTAAAGGAGAAGAAAACAAAGCACAGTTCACAAACAAACACAACAAACAATAACAGAACACCACAAAACACAAACACAAAGAAATAAGATAAAGCCCTTCTCACGGCCGGAAACACGCCAAGCAATGACGACAATAATACCAATGGCCGACCACCCATACGGACCGGAGCTCGCCCCAGACCCCAACACCAGAAACTGAAACTTACGCACCTAACTGGAGTTAGACACTAGAACTCGACCCTGCCCCCGAGCAGCCGAACCCACCCTCAGCCGGAGGAAACTGAACCAAACCCCATCTCACCACCTTCGTCCCGAGCTCTGCCCACACCACTGAACAGGGCTCGTCGCGCCAGCAGCACCCTCGACCCGCACACCATAGGCCAAAGGAAAACAGGGGAAGAGTCAAATCTCCTCTACTCCGACCGGCCCCCACAATCCGGCCGTCGGAGCCACAACCCTTCCCATCAGAAACACCGTCGTCCTCCACAACTTCGCCATCCAAGAGATTGACGGACCACCAGCCCGAAGAGGCGACCGAGAAAGATGGCGAAACCTCTTGGACCGTCCCCCACCCCACCGGCTCGAGTGAACGAACAACGACACCACCGAGAGAGAGCCGTGCAGCCATGGGTGAGCTACCGTCGAAACGGCCGGCGTCCCGCCGGAGAAGGCGGACAATCGCGGATCTAGGGCAAGGAGATTTGGGGATTTTGTTTTTTCGAGGAGAGAGAAATCAACAATGCATTCATATGTACGAGAAGTGTCCTTTTACTGTTGAGTATGCACGAAACAAATTACATTCATTGGGGGATCAAACCGGATATCCATTAAGCAATATCATACTATTTACAAAGAAAAGAAAAGAAAAAATCCAGGAGTTGTATCAGGGCCTTTACATTCATCACAAAATTTGAAAGTTTGCAGTATAATTTGTACAACACAAGCAACAACCAAAAGGAAAAAGAAGGAAAAAAAAAAAAAANGAAAAAAAAAAAAAACGGAAAAGAGAAACCTGATCTGTAACTCCATAACTTATGTTGATCTGCAACATAGCTCACGCGCATCGGTGCCTATGTATTATGACAGTAAACAGTTTGACAATCTACAACATGCTACATAAACAGAAACCTGCCACATAGTGCACATAACATTCAGACGAATATTATTCCCGGCATAAAGGAGGGGAATAAGCAAATGTGCATATCATAAAGCCTTGGAATGAGTTCGAAAATATACTTATAATGTTGGGTATCAAAGATCATAAAGTGCACAGAGACCACCTTACTCATGGTTCAGAAGCTCTGTTAATGGCTGTGAGAGAGAGAGAGAAGAGAGAGAATGGATAAGTAACAATATATATCTTGTTTCTTTTCCTCAACTACTAACAGAAGATATAGAAATTTGGTCAATATTTCAACTACTTCAATAAGGAACGAAAGGTGTGGATTTCAAACGCCAGAAAATATGGCCTCTCGCATGCTTCACAAGGTATCGTTACCAACAGCACAAAATTGTAACCAAGTCAAAGAGAACCCTTGAGAATGAGATCCGCCTAATATTCTCTCAAGTCTCCCAGCAGTCAGCCGAGATATATACTGAATGGTAAAGTAAAAAATGTTTAATAAGCGCCAGCGACCAGGCATTCACCGACATTGACTCTGCTACTACCAATATTTAATTGCAACAATCATCAAGAAGCTGAATTCCAGCAGTTTTTATATATGCTGATTTCTTACACTCATATATCGCATTAGAATGATCTCTCATTCAACTCCAGTTCACTTTACTGTAAACTACAGGTCTAGAAAGAGCCGAATAGTGTGAGATGTTAGGTTATGTTCACAGAACTTCATAAATAAATCATCAGAAACATCATTATAATGCATTGGTTATATTCAGACGTAAAGTGAAAGTAGAAAGAGAAGTGTAAGGGCCGAAATATGGTATATTTACGTCAACTCAAAACACTTTAGATCCATTCAGTAAGTAAAATATAACAATAGAAAAATAAACGCTTCAATGTATTCAGCCTCAAGTGATTCTTTCGTCCATTTCTTACGCACAGTAAGATTACAAACTAAAGCGCATCATCTCCCAAGCAATAACGGGCAAAACTAAACAAACCATGTATTCAGATGTGAAATCAAAAGAATGTATTACAACCACATACAGCAGGAAAAAAGCAGAAATTGACCACAAAACTGACCTTAAAATTTTGGACAAGTGGTGTACTAAACATTGCTATAAGAGAAAATCCGGAATGACTGGTGATTGAGCTGCTAATGCTCCATCTGCTCTGTGTCGCGACCTGTGTTTACCATGTGCATGCTCACTCTTCTGCTTGTCTTTGTTTTCATGTTCTTTATCCTTTCCAGAATTCCGATTTTTCCTCTCTGTACCATGACCATGGCGCTTTCTTCTTCCTGAACCAGGAATATCGATCTCCGATACATTTGCCTTCGCTGTTTCGTTTTTCGGTTCAGATACCCCAACATTTAAGTCGTTGGCCACCCTCCTCTTACTTGACCTGTTAGAAGACTTCCTTCTTGATGTTGATGTTGTAGCTTCATTACCTAAAAGCACTTCTTGTACAGCACCGGAAATCAGATCAGCCTTGAACTCAGGAGTCTTGGCCACAACATTAAATCCTTCCACATCATCCAATTTCACAACCACAGGCCGAGGCTTGGCTTGATTTGGCTTTTTCCTAAGGACAAGTGATTGTTCTGTTAACTTCACAAGATCTTCATCAGTAACCGTCTCTTTAGGGTCGTGAGCAGGTGGATAATCATTGGATGTTGTCCCTGCTTTTTCTGAAGGAAGGTAATACAGGCCATGCCGCTTCCTGTGCTCTGCAAGTAAAGATGTGGACTCACTTGAAGGTTCAAATTCTTCCTTGCTCGTGTGTATTGGATGGGTAGGAACCTCTACCATCGGATGTTTGACTAGGGAGAAGGAAGTTGATAAAGGCAACTGAGTTTCACCACATATATCATCCAAATCATGAAGATTTTCTTTTAGTACCAACCCATCAGGTACAGGTACCCTCTCTTGGGCATTAGATGAAACTGGACCAAGATCCTTTGAAAATGCACCAAAAATCAGCTCTACCACTTCAATATGCTTCAGTCCTTCGCCAACTGTATCAACTTCTCTTTGGTCAAGCAATATCGGTTTAATCAACTTAATCAATCCTAGGGCATTGCTCGCCCTCTCTTGTACTTCAACTTCATTACTACCAGCCAAGGGCCCCAAATTAGTTTCTATCAGATTAATTAGAACCATAAGAGATTCTAGAGAAAGATGCTGTGTTCTTGAAGATGATGGATCCTTTCCATTCTGAACAACCATATTCGGATTATCTAGGTCAGGACCATAGGGTAATGACTGAGTTGCTACTGTTTCAAAATCCCCCTCATTATCTTCTTTCAAGTCTGAATATGCTGGCACAGAGGGCAATGAAGATGCAGAGTCATCTCCATCTAACTTGAGATACGAATTCAGACAGAACACTAGTACTTTAAATACAGACTGAATATATACAGCTCTTACTGATGGAGTAAGGAGACTTGTCCGTGGCTGTAATAAAGCTTCCGTGATCTCAAATGGGTTTCTTGAAAGCTCGACGTACTCTCCCGAAATCCAGGCAGCAGCCGCCAATACTCCATGTATAAATGGGTTCCCGAGTAATGCAGGGTCAATCACCAGATCACGAGCAACCTGAACAAGCTGAAATCTGGCATCCTTAACCCTTATGCCAATATCAACAAGTTGGTCCTCGATTTCGCTCCCCTTCTGGCAATGTGGAACCCTCGCCATATCACCAAGAAATGACACATACCAATCAAAATCATAAACTACCTCATATAAATTCCTCGAGCAAGTCCGCAGAATGAAATCCAGAATCTCGTTACAGAACTTGGGGTCAGACTTAAGTGCCTGACTGATCAAAATCCTACAGATTTCCATGACGTTATCCTCAGAGACCATACACATCACAAGCCGTAGGGCCTCAAGTTTAATATTCTCATCAACATCGCTCAAGGCCTTAACCACCAAATCCTTGTTCTCCAAAACGGCCCACACATTCGTGTCTGAAACGATGGCTAGTGCTTGCAGCCCAAGATATTTAAGGTTGGGATCATCTTCTAACAAAAACTCCCGCACTTTCCCCACTGCAAGCTTAACTGCAGAATCGTACTCACTCAAACTAGTGACGATTGTCCTCACACATTCAAACGCTAACGATTTAGCACCCGTCCTTCCCATGTGCTCACAGATGGGCTCCACAACCCTCTTGGCCAACCTCGGTTCCAGTGGAGCCAACTTAGCAAAAATTTTAAGTACCTTAATCAACACCCAGTTATTTCTACAGTCCACCAAAATCTTATAAAACTCGGGAGCTAGCGGCAAGTAGGATCTTGGCTCTTTTTCAGTGAGCTCACAGAACAATCCCACAACTGCAGACAAAATCCCCATGTCAGCATTCTCTAGATTCTCAACAACTCTTTTAAAACATACGCGCACAGCGTCCGGGTACTGTTCAAAAACCCTCAGAACCGCAGCCAACGCCTTCTTCCTCACGAAAAGCTTGCTACTACCAAGCAGCGCGAAGACCTCCGGCGTCAGATCCCGGGCCAGATCGGGGTTACAGATGGAGGAGAGGGTGGAGAGAGCTAGGCTGACGTCGTGGACATTGGAGGACGAGAGATCCTTCCGGAGCTGGTGGGTGAGGAGGAGGATGACCTGGGTAGTGGAGGGATCGAAGGAGAGGGAGGCGGCGAGGTAGGCGACGCGCTTCTGGTGGTGGGCGGCGGAGGAGGAGAGCTCTACGGCGTGGAAGGCGGCCCAGGACATGTCCGCGCCGTGGAGGGAGTGGAGGTACGCGAGCTTGTGGAGGGCGACGGCCTTCGTCTCCGGGTCGGTCGACTTGATCTCGCGGCGGATCTCGTCGAGGGATCGGGCGATGACGGCGGGCTCTGCGCCCGGCGGGCTGAGGCGGATGCCCTTGATTACGTCGTCGACCGAGCGCTGGAAGAGGGAGTCCATCAAGGAAGGGCCCGACATTTATTTCGATTCGGGGTTTTTGGCTGTCTCAGTAATCAGTATCTTCGCGTAATGTCCTGCGGGTGCATGCTCGCCAGAGAAAGGGCGGTGATCGGGGAACTGAACGGCTCAGAAGCGCGGTGGAGATGGTGGAATTTGGCCGGAAACCTCCTGGCTGGAATGGAAGTGCAGCTCACGCGCGAGCTTTGATCCAATTTTCGCTAAAAGGGGGAAAAATTAACATTACTCATACACGGTGACTTGTGTTGCTAAGGGAGTGTTTGGCTTTATGACAAGATTTTTAAAATCTAACCAATTTATGTAAAGGTGGAAGTAGTACTAGTAGTTTAATGGTTAGACCGATATTTATTAATATTTTTCAAAACTTATAATATTATAAATAGTAAAATTTATATAGACAAATAATATTAGTTAAATATGTAGATAGTTAAAAATATATGAATACCTTATGTAATATTTTACACATATTTAAAACATATAGATATATGTATTTTATATTAAAGTAGTTTTAAATATTATAACTATTTCATGTACAAAAATCGAATTGATCCGACCTGCTGTTTCTTGACCATATATTTGGGACCATTTTAATGTGAGGAAACGATTCAATTTTACTCCTACAAGCAGTGCCCTCACATGAGTGCCTGCACCAATTTTCAGTTTTAGTTTTTTTTTTAAATGATAAGGGTAAAATTTCTAAATTGGTAATTTAAGGTTTTAATAAATAGCAAGACTAATGTCTTTTTTTAATAAGTAAAAAGTGAATTTTCATGTCTATTTTATTTTTCTGTTATTTATTTATATGAGTTTCAAGATCTCTATTATCAGTTCGTCGACTTATTGTGAACCCTCTTCTTGTATTATTATTATTTTGTTATGGATAAATATAAATTTATAAATCAAAATTGATGTTCCAACGACCGTCATACGACATACAAAAGCGAAATGGGATCTACATGCTCAGCTCCTCACTCTTCTTGTATTACAATTGTCCACTTTTAGTGGGTGTCTTCTTGCTTCACGTGCTGAGTATCACTCTACGCTAAGAATCCCGTTAATAATGGAGACTTCGTCACATGCCTTATATTTTTCTTTATGCAAAGTTTCTCTCCATCACCTCTTCTTTGTCCCACTATTCTTTCAGAAAAAAAAAAACGGTCTCTCGTCCTTCACATGCCGCACTAACTCTAGTCGAGAAATCTTTTTTTCGTTGGTCCGCTCTTGTGTGGCTTTTCTTCTCTGTCTCCGAGCCTCCTTCTATCAACATTTGGACAAAAACCTTTTTTTCCGAATTACAGACCCTTTTTGTTTGAGCATTCTACACAAACATGGTTTTTCTAATGATCAAAATGGGCTATATTACAATATTTTTGACAAGATTTTTTACCCCGTCATTTATTTTTTTCCCACAACAAGTTTATCTCTTTTCTCAAATAAATCTTTTACAAATCTGGTAGTTTGTTTCCATCATTGTGTTTAACAGGAATGACCCATTCATCAAATTTTGAAAGAACTTGGATGGGAACTCGACTTTGTCCATCATTGTGAGACAGAAACACAGACCTCATATACGTGAAGTAGAGACAAGTGAGGTTCTTCATTTTAACTCAATTTCATTATCCTTAATATTATCAATATAATTCATACTCAAAAATCTCAATCCATATTAAATTCATACTCAAAATCTAACTCAACTTTAACTCAATTTCATTATCTTCAATATTATCAATATAATTAAATAACATCAACTAATAATTTGTATACATCACATCAACTTTAATTTATTATTCATCCACTCATATAATTTTACCTAACCATCACTTCACTTTATCTTTCTCATACTTTTACATCAAATCAACTTTAATTATTTTAATTTAAATATTATTTTAATATAAAATTAAAATTTTACTAACAACTAATTATATCACTTTTTTCAAAATTAAATCTGATTAATAAGAAAAACTGAGTTTGAGGGGATATATTTATATGCAAACACGCCCTAAATGTCCTTAACATGTCAATGAGTATTATGCTACATAGGTGCTAAAGCAATTAACTCAAAATGGAGTCTAATAATACTTTAACAGTTATTAATCAACGTAATAAAACACATCTCCTCTTTCTAATCGTTTGAAACCTTGACTTTTTCGCCGCCGCGTGGAAACGCCGTACGCTCCTACCTCCGCCGTTCCCAATCGTATCTGTCCACTCAAAGAGTCATATCTACTCCACCCCGTATCTCAGCTTCATAAGCTCACAAAATAACGTTAATGTCACCAACTATACGTGAGCCCTTTTGCGTGAAAACTCGTACCGGCCCCGGTTCCTCTGAATGACGGCGCTTTTCAGTTCGTAAACAGGAAAAAGGAGAATGGACGAGGTTCAGCTGTTGTCCAAGAAAGTTGCCGATCGTTACCTGAAACGCGAGGTCCTCGGTGAAGGCACATACGGTGTCGTTTACAAAGCTATCGACACCAAGGTACCATCGCTGCTACATTTCCTTTTTT
>BKCP01005516.1:1357467-1404965 GCA_008636005.1 Striga asiatica | reverse complement strand
TTCTGTTTTTTTGTGCTTGCTTGTCTGAGCTGTTGGGTGCCGAAGTGCCGTGTGCTGTTATCAATTTTGGTTGTATCCCTATTGGCCTCTATTTCTCAAATAATTGGTGTTCTAGGGTTGTTTGAGTATTCTGCTAGCGGGAAGATTAGCTGTGTTTTCTCTTGTTCTGATCTATCGGTAATTCGTGGTCAGTGTAGTTTATGGGGTTTCTTTGTGGAAAGATGAGGGTAGAGCTCAAATGATTTTGGGGAAATTAAGGATGAGTTAGTTTTTCTGGGTTCTTGATTATGGGTTTGGGATTAGATTTTGGAGGATTGTGCATTTGTAGGTTCTAATTTCTGTATGTTTGGATAAGGAATTGTCTTGGTTTTTTTACTACATTCTGTTTTATTTCGTGCGCAGACGGGGCAAACAGTTGCCATCAAGAAGATTCGACTTGGGAAGCAGAAGGAAGGGGTGAACTTCACAGCTTTGAGAGAAATTAAATTGCTAAAGGAGCTTAAGGACCCAAATATAATAGAATTGATTGATGCATTCCCTCATAAAGGGAACTTGCACCTTGTGTTTGAGTTCATGGAGACAGATCTGGAAGCTGTTATTCGTGATAGAAACATCTTTCTCTCTCCAGCTGATATCAAGTCGTACATTCAGATGACTCTGAAAGGTCTTGCATTTTGCCATAAGAAATGGGTCTTGCATAGGTGTGAGCTTTGTTCAATTTGTGCTACTTATTTTCTTCGACTTGCTTCATTTTTTTTTATATTCTTGACTGTTTTGAACAGGGATATGAAACCGAACAACTTGCTTATTGGACCTGGGGGTCAACTTAAACTCGCTGATTTCGGATTAGCTCGTATATTTGGGAGCCCGGATCGAAGATTCACTCACCAGGTATACGTCTCTCTGGTCGATCCAGACCAAGACATCTCAGACTTGTTGCATGCAATGAAGGTGTTGATTCGTGTGTTCTCAACGTGAAAGGATTGATTAATATGTGATCCAGATGGCATTCAGATGGAATTTTTTTGTGTGTTAAAATATTTGAAACACTGTTATTTTGATGGGGTGGTGAGAATTGTAGAAAGAATTACCGTAATGTTGTCTGGATGTTTCCCAATGGCCATACACTTGATTATATTTGTTTTCTCCTTAACTATGAGTTTCTTTTTCATGCTGTCACGTATAGAAACCTGTTAATTTTACTTATAATTTTGAGTTGTCTTTTATGAATCTGTATCTGAATAATATTCTTCATGTCCTATTCTAGTTCTATAAATTGATTATCTTCTATAAATCTTTTCTGAGGGTGAATCCTATTGAATCGTTCAGTATCATATTAGGTTTTTGCTCGATGGTACAGAGCGCCAGAGCTGCTGTTCGGCGCTAAGCAATATGGTCCAGGGGTAGATGTGTGGGCTGCAGCATGTATATTTGCTGAACTACTTCTACGCCGGCCTTTCCTGCAGGTTAAAGTTTATCTTATTATGACATTTTTTCCACTCAATGCTTTAATCTTCACCGATTTTTTTTATGAGTGGTATAAAGCTAGCTTGATCCTAGTCTTTTGATGTACTTAATTTGAATTCGTTACTTTTTCAACTATCGTGTTCTGATCTGAAAACTAAATTTCTGTAGGGAAATACTGATATGGATCAACTAGGAAAGATATTCGGTGTTTTCGGTACCCCAAAAAGATCACAGTGGCCAGATATGGTGTATCTTCCCGATTATTTGGAATACCAATATGCGCCTGCTCAACCATTGCGCACATTATTCCCCGTGGCCAGTGATGATGCTTTGGACCTTTTAGGGAAGATGTTTATGTATGATCCGAAAGCTAGAATTTCAGCACAACAGGCTTTGGAGCATCGGTATTATACTCTATTCGATTAAAACACTCAGTTGATAGTTGGTTTTTGACAAAAACACATGCATTTATTTACCTTTTGCTCTTCTGCAGCTACTTTACTTCCACGCCTCCACCAACTGAACCTGTTATGCTTCCAAGACCTCCTCCAAAGAAGGATTCCATCAATTCAAAGGTCCCAGACTTGAATCCTGTAGCGGGGCCCACGGTGTTGTCTCCTCCAAGAAAGCAAAGAAGGGTGATGCCTAACCGTGAGACGTTTGATGCGACTGCTCGGGAGGTGGAGAATATTGTAGACTATGGGAATGAGTTAAGGCAGACAGGTGAGAGGGGCGAACAAGCTCCAATGTCTCTGGAATTCTCCGCTTTAGGAGCGGGGTATCCAAATAGACCAACAATTACCAGGTTAGGTTAATTTATATAGTTGGCATGCATACTTGATGATACTATCTTGAATATCATTTTTGTCGATGTGGGAGTTTTGGCCATGTTAATCGTGGTTATTGTCTTGCTTTTTGTGGACCGTGGTAGAAACAATAATAGGTGCGTATTTCGGTATGAAATTGCAACTATATTTTTATAAGGTACAGATTGAGAATGTAACATAATTATAGAAAGCTAATAAAGATATACAGAGAGGTGATTGCATTATCGAATCAATCGATGGGGATCATTGGAGGTTTGTCAAAACAAATTTGTGAAGAAAATTTTACCATTATGATGTTATCCACAGATTTGTTTTGAAGGCTCCGAATGCTAAATTGTGAAGGAAATCTAGTGTTATGGTGGTTGGTTGTGTGGATAGTCGTTGGAGCCTTTTAGAACCTTTGTTTGATTGCATATATTGATGAGTAAACATGCTTGTTGCGATTTTTATGTTTAAATATAATTAAAATTTTGCTCCTATACCAGTGCGGACAGATCACATTTAAAGAGGAAACTTGATCTTGAATTTCAACTGCCTGAAGAAGAAGAAGAAGAAGACGATTAACTTCCAGACGAGTTTTGCCTTGTTTTTCAGATTTTTTGCTCTGTGTAATGTCTGTTCTGCGAAGGTTCGTGATGGTTTTTCTCAGAAGATGGCACACATTTGACTCCACAATTTCATGTTTTCATGACAAAGCTTTAACAATACACACTGTTTTCATGACTCCACAATTTCATGTTTTCATCAAGGAAACAGTGCCAACAATCGAAAGGAGTGATTAGCGATTTGTCTCTGTATCGTGTTCGATTTTATTAGATGGTACGTAAAAAAAGGATCAAAGTTATTGTTATATTTTTGCTGTTGAACGTTTGTCTGTGGTTTGGATATGTTAATTAAACTTGATAATTGTTTGTTATTGTAATGAGTTAATGAGTTGAGAGAGAGATGTTTAAGAATTTTTTTACGCCAGCATTTTGACATTTTATAAATGATTCATATTTCTTGCATATTCTTTGTGGTCATTTGTGCTTTTGGATCCAGACCTGTAGTAAATTTTCATACATGTGACTAAAGATGCTCGTAATATTGTTGATTAAATATGTTATTATTTTAATTTTTATAAACTTTGTAATTCATATTTTCTATGTATAAATGTAGAGTTTTTTAATTTATACTCCTATATCTCAATTTCTGGTGTTTGAGAATAATTCATTGGGCCTCTTTATCTATGTCTATTAAACGAGGGCTGTAAAAGAGGGTTGAGCCGAGCATTGGTCTTGGTCGAGTTGGATTATAGTTATATTTTATTGTTGCTCGAGCTCGACAAATTGAACATTTTTAGGTTCGGTTCAATTAAACAATAAACGCAAGCGCTTGAGATTGACTCGAAGTTTTAATAAAAAAACGATTAGTTAGGGTATTTAGGTAATTTATATATATATATATATATATAGATATATATATTCGAGCGGTTCATTGAGCACTTGAGATCACAAAATACAGGCACGAGCACGACTTGAGTTAGATTTTAACGTGTTCGAGCTCGGTCAAACATTTTTATTGAGAATAAAATATAATCGAAAAAATATAGTGGGATTTTGGAGATTTAACAAATGTCTATAATGAAAATCGAATTGAACTGAAAAAATAATTGATTATTTCACAAATGTCAATGGAAATGTAATTATAAATAATTATGTTAAATTTAGTAAATAGATTATAGCTCGAGGTATAATTTAACTTGCTTGATCTCGCAAACTTCCATACTGAATAATAAAAAAAGAACCGAAAAAATAATTAGAGTGAGTTTCGAGATTTCGACAAATATTTGAAGATCGAATTGAACCGACAAAATAATTGACAATTTCACAAACATCAAGGAAATGTAATTATTAATATATTATCAAATTTAGTATATAGATTATTTGAATATTTTCAACAAGTTTTCTTAAACCTAATATCAACTACATTTTCATAAATTTTCATTGCAATCTCATGAAAATTACACAAAACAATAGCTTATCTCAATATTTACAAAATTATATTCTTATATTATATAAATGCCCTCTATATCCACATAATTTTATCCTTTTTGCCTTTTTAGATTAATATTTAAAATTCGTTCCCCTTTGTCACCTTCACTTTCACAACCCCAAACAAAACGCAGAAAGAAAAATCAGCAAAAAATGGCGCAGTTATCGGAAACGTACGCCTGCGTGCCGTCGACGGAGCGCGGCCGCGGCATCCTACTATCCGGCGATCCGAAATCAAACTCGATCCTCTACTGCAATGGCCGATCCGTCATTATCCGGCACCTGGACCGCCCGCTGGAGATGCAGGTGTACGGGGAGCACGCGTACCCCGCCACCGTGGCGCGTTACTCCCCGAACGGCGAGTGGATCGCGTCGGCGGATGTCTCGGGCACGGTTCGGATCTGGGGAAGCCGCAGCGAGTTCGTGCTGAAGAAGGAATTCCGAGTGCTTTCGGGTCGGATCGACGATCTCCAGTGGTCGCCCGATGGTCAGCGGATAGTGGCGTCCGGCGACGGCAAGGGCAAGTCGTTCGTGCGAGCATTCATGTAAGTGTGAGAACATATGTTTTATCCAAAGTTGAGGTGCTTGTTTGTTGGTAATGTATTTGATACGTTGAAAATTCGGATATATATCTTGTTAGGCTGTAGCTAATGTAGTTTTAGGGAATGATAAAATTCGCATGTAGTGGTTCTGAAGAAGGGAACTGGGTGTAATATTTGTGGAAAATTGGGAACGCGTGATATTGTTGCTGAAGCCGTTGAAATTGTTTGGTCATTAATAAGCTGATTTCTGGATTGAAGCATGTTTAATTTGGCTGAAAATGATGATTGTGCGTACGTGGAAGAACTCTCTGTAGTAGTTGAAGTTAACGAGGTTTGTGCAGTGTGGATTTGTTCTTTTTATAAGCATTTCGCTCCCTCAGAGTAGATTATTTCTGTGTTCCCAATTTCAGTATGTTAATTGAAAGGTGCTGAAGTTTTTATGATTGCTGGACGACATGGAAGCCGAATTTTAGTATTATTACTTATTAGAGCACATAATGTGAATTGTAATCGCCTGTTGTAGAAGGTATTGACTGATAGAATGTTAGCTGGCAGTTGTATAATCATTTTACCTATGTCATGGTGTAGACGAATTCCTCTAGTGTTTGTAACTCTGGATAAACAAACTAGACAAATGAGCCTTTATACGCCGTGCCAACTTTGTCAATAGTTCAAAATTTGCTTGCAGGAGGAATTAACTCATTTGCGGGGTTGTCTTGTAAAACATAATTAGCTTGCATATATGAGCCATTTCTGTGTGGCTCTTCTTGCTGACAGTGTATCCGGAATTACGAACTATTTGTTATCGTAGTTATAACTTAAGCCAACCATCACCTGCACCAAGAACTTTCTTTAAATAAATGGTGTGTCCACGTGAATTAGTTCATTTAAAATAATGGAGCAACCTAAATCATGATTTTGTCCTTTAACAACCAAACACACTGTGCTTTCACCGGAATGCAATATATTCAGTGAAAATGCATCTTTTATTAACTCCGGGAATCTATCTCTTTAATTTTATGTAAAATATTCTAGTGTATTGATGCCTGTTTAGTGATGCTAGTGAATATATTACGTCAATTCTTGTTGATGAGCTTAAGTTGCAGGTGGGACTCAGGAACTAATGTTGGAGAATTCGATGGACATTCAAGAAGAGTTTTAAGCTGTGCATTTAAGCCAACGAGACCATTTCGCATTGTAACATGTGGGGAGGACTTTTTGGTTAATTTTTATGAAGGACCTCCATTTAAGTTCAAGCTATCTCACAGGTTTCTCTTCACTAATATTATACTTAACTGTAACTGGTTATGTTATCTATCTACATAAAATTACATTTATTTGAAGGTACTTTTCCAAAATGATGTTTACTTTTTATTAGAAGCTTATTGACACTCTATTCTCATGCCTCTTTGAGATAACAATCACTGTCTTTGGGTTTATTACATGGCATTGCCTCAACTAATGGCAGTTTTAGTGGGTTGAAGCTTGTTTGATTTTACATTCCGGTCATTCCCTGAAGTTACTTGATACAATTTCCGCTTGCAGGGATCATTCAAATTTCGTAAATTGTGTTCGCTTTTCTCCAGATGGGAGCAAATTCATTACTGTGAGCTCTGACAGAAAGGGAATAATATATGATGCCAAAACTGGTGACATAATCGGGGAATTGTCGTCTGAGGATGGCCACAAAGGTAGTATATATGCAATTAGTTGGGGTCCTGACAGTAAGCAGGTAAAATTGACTCAACATTGATCATTTCTCTGAATCACTATTTTCTATAATTCTTGAAAGCTCTCGTAAGGTGAATTGAATATACAGGACCTGAGAAGAAATAAAATTGGCATGTTGTAAATGAGGATTCACTAGCGATGTTCCTGCACATCAGTTGTACTAGATTTTACTGTCTTTTTCTTTTTTTGACAATGAACTATATTTTTATCTGTATTAACATTGTTACCTAGTTTCTGGTAATGCAGTTGTGCATTCCTCAGAGGTTATTGGTATAATAAAGATGGCTGTGGCTGAAGAAAGACTTAGATAGTAGACTTAGTATGATCAAAGTTCGATTATTTTTCACACCGAATTTAGAAACTAGGCATATTTCTGCTTACTTGAACATTATTGAGCACGTAGAAAAGATGGAACGGTTTCCAATCTCAGTTCCCATATATTTTTGAGAAATCTGTCTATATGATTTATTCACGGATGACATTATAATTTTTTTTGCTCTTTTCTACCTCTAACTTTTACTGCAGAATAAGTAGGTTTAGTTTTTCTAAAATATAATTTCAGGTGTTAACAGTATCTGCTGATAAGTCTGCAAAACTATGGGAAATATCCGAGGATAATATTGGAAAAGTGAAGAAAACCTTGACTTGTTCAGATTCTGGTGGAGTAGATGATATGTTAGTTGGCTGTCTCTGGCAGAACGATCATATTGTCACTGTTTCCCTTGGCGGCACGTTATATTTGTACTCAGCCAGTGATCTTGACAAGGCTCCATTGATATTGTCTGGACACATGAAGAATGTCAGTTCTCTAATGGTGCTGAAAAACCCCAAAGTTATATTATCCAGCAGCTATGATGGTTTAATTGTCAAGTGGGTTCAAGGTATTGGATACCACGGGAAATTAGAGAGGAAGGTGGTTTCTCAAATCAAATGTTTGGCTGCTGTTGATGAAGAAATCGTTTCATTTGGATTTGACAATAAGGTTTGAGTAATTGAAACTTTTACAGATGTTTGTTTGCCTTTCGTTTGCGTACAATATGCTAGAATCCTCTTCTTACCTGGTGTCTACTTGTTGTTCTTGAAAATATATCTGCCATTCCAGAAGTTGATTTCTATTGGAAACTTTGGTCGAAGTTCCAGCCAGGCTCTTTTAAGAGCTAGCATTTTATCAGAAAATTCATGTCCGTACTGTACTCGAAAGATACTCCATGGTAAAACTAATTCCAGCAATTAAATTAAAAATCTAACATGTCGTTTTGGAAATACTACTTGGTGAGAGGATTTCATAATACACCTCTAGCAGTTACATTATTTTCTTAATACTTGTCATATGTTTATTCTCACTTGCAGTTCGTACGTAGATGCTCATCTCAGTTTTTNNNNCCAATGAATGCCAAGTACCATGATGCTTCTTTCTCCATGCAGGTGTGGAGAATTCCTCTACAAGGAGACCAATGTGGGGAAGGAGAGTGCATCGATATTGGCAATCCACCAAAGGACGTGAGCCTCGCCCTTCTTTCTCCAAACATCGCATTAGTTTCTACTGATAATGGTGTCATCATCCTCGATGGTGGAAAAGTTGTGTCCACCATTGACCTAGGCTTCCCGGTGGCTGCTTGCGCTATTGCACCTAATGGCAAGGAAGCTATTGTTGGCGGTCAGGACGGGAAATTGCACGTGTATTCCATCACTGGCGACACCTTGAAAGAAGAAGCAGTGCTCGAGAAGCATAGGGGAGCTATAACTGTCATCCGGTATTCTCCAGATGTTTCCATGTTTGCATCAGCGGACGCTAATCGAGAAGCTGTCGTCTGGGATGCTGCTTCACGTGAGGTAGTAAAACAATCATTGTTGTCACTTTTTTATACTTTTTCAGGTTGTCCAAAATTTTCTGGTTTATTATAGGTGAAGGAATATATCAGTAGCTGATTTGTTAGTTATAAATCTTAACTGAGGTACATAATTTCGTTATATTTGCAAATCCCTTTAATTTTTTAAGGACATAATATAAATGGAAAAGGTTTCTATTCACGACGTTGTATGGATAACCTTAAAATGATGAGTTCAAGCGACCACATGTCGGCCGGATGAGGACCAAGTTAGGGGACTCATTGGAATTCACTCTATGTAAGTCATAATCCAGAGGGGAGAATATGAATAATTTATCATAAACAGTAGAATGGAAATCTTTAGGGTGCATTTGTACATAAATTTTTTGGGTGTGATTTGGATTTATTGAATAAAGTGAATTAAAGTTGAAAAAAGGTGATTGAGTGGAGTTTTGGATTGGATTTTGAGTTTGTGTTTGTGTTTGGAGAGGAGTTAAAATGCAATGATTATAGTTGATGTAATGTAAAAGTAGGAGGGAGAAATGATTGGATTTGTTGATTGTTAGTTAGAAATATGTGAGTGGATGAATAGTAAATTTTTAGATGTGATGTGTGATAATGATTGATTGATATTATTATATTATATTGATAATAATGAGGAGAATCAAATTGAGTTGGATTTTGAGTTAAAAATTAGAATTTAAAATTATTTGGTAGATTTGGAATGGATTTGATTGGTTAAATCCGGATTGGATTTATGTCCAATCGCACCCTTATTGCTTGAGATGAGAAACATGTTAAGCTTCGCAATCTAAGTTGGCCACAAATGTTTCTGAATATATACAAGTGCATATATTCATATTAGTAGCACATATTTGATAAAATGACCAAAGGGAGGGATATGAAAGAATCAACACTTAATAATAATCTGGATGAGAGTAGAAAGACTACAACTATGTTTGGTAACCAAATAAGTTAGCTTATAAGCTTCCCGTATTTAAATAAGTCTCGTTTGGTAGGACGAGATTTTTTTAAAAGCTCGAGCTTATGAGATATAAGCTTCTTTGGATAACTTTTTGAAATTTTTATTTCAGCTGCTAATTTTACCAAACACTTTTATCAATATAAGCTAGTTTTTCAGCTATAAGTCATAAGCTATAAGCTCGAATATCACTTATAAGCTATAACCTAGCTTTTGAGCTAGTTTTACCAAACATAGCCTACATGTGGCACCTCAACTTGACCTTAATTTATTTTTGTTATGCTTGGTAGCCTGCTTACATCATCTCTATCTCTGACTTAATTTTTATTTTCTTTTTTTCTCGTTTTGCTTTCTTGTTTTTTTCTCCCTTAGGCTGTACTTCTAATCTCACTATTTGTACCAAAATTTTTCAGATAAAGCTTAAAAACATGCTTTACCACACCGCACGAATTAACTGCCTTGCTTGGTCTCCCGATAGCACCATGGTTGCTACTGGCTCACTCGACACTTGTGTAATCATATACGAAGTGGATAAGCCTGCATCGAGTCGTATAACTATAAAGGGAGCTCATCTAGGTGGCGTTTATGGATTGGTTTTCATTGATGAACGCAATGTAGTCAGTTCTGGTGAGGATGCTTGTGTCCGTGTATGGACGGTAACACCTCAGTAAGTAACTAATGGGCAAATTATTCAGTCTTTTAGTTTTTCGATTCATGGTTTTCTCTGAATATGATTTGGGGAAAAAAAGGGTCGTGTTTAGCGTTATTTTTCTTTCTCTACGCCAATGCCAAGTGCAGATGCAAACGATAATTTGGTGGTGCACAATGGATTCTCGTCCTAGAGGATTCGGGCCCTTTCCCTTTGTTTTTTGTTTGTTTTTATTGATGTGTTATGTTTTTTGGTGTTTCTGGGTTCTCCCCCTTTTGCTTTGGTGCATGTTAAGACTTGAGAGGACGATTTGTAATTTTGTTTCAACTCTTGGTTTTTTGGCAGTGCTGTAATTAATTTCTCGAGTGATGTAAGTGAAAAAATTCACCATTTTTCTTGATTCGGTTCTCATATGTCCACCAAACTCATTTAGTTTGTCAGAGTCAATGCAATTATTTTTTTAACCAACTTTTCTTTGTACTTTAGAGCATCTCTAATCGTACATAAATTGCTATGTTTTATTGCCATGTGGTTCAATAAATCCTATGAGACTTTCAAAATGTCTAGAAATCTTTCTAGATAAAGAAGTAATTTTAAACATCATCTATTATATATTATATTATTTATCTCATATCCAACCAATTATAATCTTATACACGTTAAATTATACTAGAATTGACATTAATCAGCGGTGATATAATTTTTAATTTTCTTTCTTCATACTATTCATCTCCAAATGAACAATATGCAACCAAGATGCTCTTATATGCAACTGAAGATGCTCTTTCTCCATAATTTATTTCACTTTTTATCAAATCAATTTTAATTATTTTATTTCAAATATTATTTTAATATCCACCAAAAAACTTATCAAATTACCTTTTTCAAATTAATCATATGATTAACCAAAAAACTAGTAGAAAACTATTTTTTTTTTTGGTATACAAACAAGCCTTAAAGAAAAAAAGTAAGACGAATAATATATTTTACGAAATATTATTATTTTTTTATTTCATATGACATAAATATTGGATGAAAAATTAAAATGAAAAGTTTATGTACAATTTCGATAGAAGTATAACGAAACGGAAAAAAAGCACATGCCTAGGTATGTTTTGTCACTACGATTAGAGCTGTCAAAACGGTTTGGGCTCGTGAGCCAGTCTGCCCAGCTCCGCCAAAGGGGCGAATTGGGCCCGATTTTTCTAGGCCCGCTTAAACGGGCCAGCCCGCGCATCCCATCCGCCCACTTTAAAAAATCAGAAAAGGAAAACTAAAAATCGAAGTTCACTTTTATCCCTTCCGCCCACCTCCGACCTCCGACCACCGCCTCCACTTAAAATCCACGTATTCGGCCGCTGATTTTCTCGTCGAAACTCGAAGTCGGGCTGACTATTTTCCAGTTGAAGCTTGACGGCGCCGGAATCGAAATATATGCTGTCAGGTATTGTCAATGCATTCGTATTTCCGGTTGAAGCTCGACGGCACCGGAATCGAAACCAGTGTGTTTTGATTGTCATCGGCTGTTGTGTTATCTTTCTCGATGGTGTGTCAGGGACTGATGTTTGACTGCTTGTGAACTTGTTGCTACATTGTGAATTTGTACTTTATGTAACTGCGTGGCCCATGCGCGGGCGTGTTGGGCCTCCATTTCTCAGGCCCGCCCCACCCCGTCAATTGTCGGGCCCGCCCCGTTGCCCGTTTTGACAGCTTTGCCACTTAATACTCATCGTTTTCACAGATTCGACTTTGAATAATTCCCTTTCAGTGAAGAAATCCTGTGAACACATCTTCACCACACTATTAGGAGATTTTGGGTTCTCGTTTTTTCATCCTAGATCTCAAAGGTAATTCTTGACCTGTATAAAGTTACACAAGATTGTGCACATCTTCTGTTTGACAAAACGTCGATGGCAACATAACATTTTCGTTTTAGTGAAGAATCTACAAATCGGTTTAAATGAGGAGCGCGCGTGTGTGTTTGTCTGATATTTACAGTAATTTCAGTTGTTGCTGGAGATTAAGGGTAAGGATTATAGAGTGTCAACTTGTAAAATGTCAGGTTAACGGGTTGGTTTTGGATTTGTGTTTACATCAAACCATTTTAATTTCATGAGTTTTATTCCTTGTAGGTTGCCTCCAACATTGAATCTGTTCTGTTCTTTGTAGAATGCTGAAGACATCATTCTTTCCTTGCCGAGTAAGCTTTATCATTTGGTTTATTTGTGTGAATATATTGGCCTGTGATTAAAATGGTTTATGGTTTATATCTGTATGCTCAAAGTTCATATCTTGGATTTTGTAATTAGGGAAGTGCTATTGGTGCCTTCTCCCCATCATCTATCAAGGTGAGGTTTTGCAATCTATGGCTTGTTAATTATTTATAAGTTCATTTCTTCGTTATTCTATTAGTTGCGCACACGAGTCTCTTACTTGTGAATGATCTTTGGCTTCGGGGATGGTTATTGATTATCGTGTTCATTTATCACAACCTTACATAACAGTTATCATCTGCTAGAGGAGCCACTAATTCTAGGATAAATATGGAGCTTTCAATCACACGTCCCGATGACTGGCATCTCCATTTGCGTGATGGTGAACTTCTTGAAGCAGTTGCCCCTCACAGGTTGAACCGCTTAAATATTATTTATCAAGAGCCTCGGATATCTGGTTAAATTTTTTTAAGCTAAATTTAACATAGGCTGTGATTAATCATTTATTTCCCTCATCTGGTTCTTTTTTTTTTCCTTTTTGCCTTTTGATCCCAAATTTTATAAACCATTACACACACAGTGCAAATTGCTTTGGAAGAGCTATAGTCATGCCAAACTTGAGACCTCCCATCACCACAACAGCTGCAGCCATTGCCTACCGCCAGTCAGTTCTGAAAGCTCTCCCAGCAAATAGCGACTTCACTCCTTTGATGACCCTTTATTTGACGGATAATACCAGCCCAAATGAGATTAAATTAGCTAGTGAGTCCTATTTACTTATGTTGCATACTTACAAGGCCATGCATTTTTGGTGTTCTGTTTCATGTCTGAGTTCTTAATCTTATATCAACGTATGTGAATAGTTGATGGAACTGTGGTATACATTGACTGGATCATCATTTTTTTTTCTTTTCCATCTGTATGCATTTTCTTCTTTTTGGCAATTTATGTGAACTTAAAAGGCTTAGATGAGTCAGAAAATATTGTTCGAAAATCTTTTACCTCGAAAAGAGCTGATGGGGTGCATTAAAACTCCAACTGATTAGAGTAATATTCTTTAAAGTTTAATCTTACCAGATTCTGTGTTCATATTAATGGATGGAAAGAATGATTGGTCATTAATTCAGGCAATAACTGTGTTTTGGTTATGTTAAATTTGAGGAAATATTTCAAGCAACCCACAAAATAATTATGTTCTTATTGGAATCTAGACCTTAATTCTCCCAGAAATTTGTTCTAGAATAGATAGATAGACAAAATTGTAAACAAATGCAATGGAAGATGGATATTTTATTACTCTCTGTTTTTGGATTCAACAAGCAGGGCTATGCATGATTAATATTCTATTGAGTTATATAATTTATTTTTCTGCACTCTAGTACATGACACTAGTAGCTATTGTACAGGGGAGAGTGGAGTGGTATTTGGTGTGAAGTTGTATCCAGCTGGCGCTACTACGAATTCTCAAGATGGTGTGACAGATCTATTCGGAAAGTGTTTACCTGTTCTAGAGGAAATGGTTCGGCAAAACATGCCGTTATTGGTGAGTTTTTTTTTTTTCTCTATGTTTGATCGTGTTTACCGCTTTAATAGTTTGCAATGCATAAAGTAAGTAAAATTCACCTCTTCAGGTGCACGGAGAAGTAACAAGTTCTGATGTCGATGTGTTTGACCGTGAAAAAGTCTTCATTGACTCGGTTCTTATCCCCTTAACTCAAAAGCTTCCACAGCTGAAGATTGTCATGGAGCATATTACCACTATGGATGCTGTAAACTTTGTCGAGTCTTGCAATGAAGGTAAGTCAACGTTTGTGCTGCACACTTAACACTTTTAAAATTTCTTTCTAAGCAAAATGCTGCTTTCAATTTTATTCTCAAGAGTTTAATTTCTGTTATGTTTTTTTAGGATTTGTTGCAGCAACTGTCACGCCACAACATCTCGTTTTGAACAGAAACTCCATTTTCCAAGGAGGACTTCAGCCTCACAATTATTGCCTTCCAGTACTAAAACGAGAGACACATAGTACGCCTTTTTTTTTTAATCACCTTAAGTGTATGAAAAAAACTGATTATCGTTAACTTCCTTATGCACTTACTCAAATTACTTGCTTATCTATACATTTGTCAATTTTGTTAGGTGGGTTTCTTCAGTAGTTTATGCTATTTAGTCTTGTATTTCCAATTTTATTTATGTATTTATTTATTTATTTCAATTCGGAGCCTATCCTTCGTAATTAGAAGTCAATCTTCTTCACTTGTCTGCTATTTCTTCTATTTGCTAATATATCACTGCACGGGTTGCTAATTTGCTGGTCATTTTAGGACGTGCAATTGTGTGGGCTGTCACAAGCGGAAGTAAAAGATTTTTCCTCGGTACTGATAGTGCTCCTCATGAAAGAAGAAGAAAAGAGTCTGCTTGTGGATGTGCAGGAATATATAATTCCCCTGTGGCCTTGTCGGTTTATGCCAAGGTCTTCGAAGAGGCAAGTAACTTCAAAACAAAAAATCAACTTTACGATGACATACTTTGGTAAATCTAGCTGATAAGCTAGCTTATAACTTTTAAACGAAATTTCGAACTTATAGCTGATAGCTTATGACTTATGGCTGAAAAGCTAAGTTTCTATGATAAAAATGTTTGGTAAAATTAGTTGATAAGCTAGCTGAAATCAAAATTTCAATGGACTTTATGTGAAAAGCTACCTAAGGAAAGGCTTATGAGATAAGTTCAAGCTATTATAAAAACTCGTCCTACCAGACTAAGCTTATTTATATACAAGAAGCTTATAAGCTATTCAACAACCTAAAAGACTAAAAATAACGCCTATCATGAAAATTTGAGTTTATATATGATTTTTATCATCACTATCCAAAGTGCAACTTGGTAATTGTTTTCAGGCTGGTGCACTGGACAAGCTAGAAGGATTTACGAGCTTTAACGGACCCGATTTCTACAATCTCCCTCGAAACAAGTCAAAGATCAAGTTGACCAAGACCTCCTGGAAAGTGCCTTCTTCGTTTTCTTTCTCATGGGGCGAAATTGTTCCCATGTTCGCTGGTGAGACACTCGAGTGGAATATTTCGAACACTTCCAGTTAGAAAGAACAAAAGAATATTTCAATTTCGAAACACTTCAGGTTAGCTAGCCCTTCTTTTAACTTGGTTTTGAGACTTTTGTTTTGTACTCCCTCCTTTTTTTTTAATTTTTTTTTTTTCAATAGATGTCGTTTTGAGAAGTTGCACACTAATTAAGAATATTTTTTTGCCAATAATAACCCTCATTAATGAGGATAGAGATGAATGTTTTGAGAAAAAATAAAGAGTGAATATGAAGATACGTAGTGTATTTATAAGGTAGATAAGGATAATAATGGAAAATATGTACAAAAATTCCAAAACGTCATTTATTTAGTCAATTGTTGATAAAGTCAAAATGACATTTATAAAAAAAAAGAGGTAAAAAAAAAGAGGTAGTAACATTTTTCATACAAGTTAATAAGATGTATGTTGATGATTTCAAATTGCCATGAACATAAACATCATGTCTCTCTCATTTATTACAAACCAACAAACATCATCACACAACATTCGGACATAAATATAAAAAACTAGGATCAGTATAGTTTTCAATTGTGGTGCTTTCGGTTGGCCAAGGGTTCACGATGAGCGTTGAAATAAACGGTGCAAACGGGCATTCCTAGGTTAAAGCGCTGTGCAAAGGCTCGTGTGTTGAAATTCGAGCGGCTTTGTGGGGCCTCCAATATTCCGATTCCGAGCCTCGTGTGTTGCCGGAATAGAACTAATATGTACCGGTGAATCCCAACCGTCGGCTTTGGGCCCACATAGGCCAAAATCTCCTTGCCTACATATATATACATTATACACACACACATTAATGAAAATATTGATTTTATATGTATAGACTTAGGATTTGATTTACTTTGTCAGATTGATTTATCAGCTGGCTTAACGAATCTATGTGTCGAACAAAATTTGGATCGTTGATTTTGGTGGAAAAAAAGAAAAATTGTAGTAAAAAGTAGAGAAAACACTGGACTTAGAACATGGAAATTTAATTATGAGATTTTAGGGTAAATGAAATGATAGTCAATTTACCTCGAGTTACATTGGAGCAGCCTGGAATGTCTGTAACAATCCTGCAGGAATGTAAAAAAAAAAAATAGTTGATTTGAATTGGTTAATTGAATTTAATATAATTAATTGGGGCAACATTGGAATTTATGCTGACCAGTGAACCCACTCTCTCAAGCTTGGCTCACTTGGACTAGGAGCATCAGGATCTGNTTTATAAACTGGAATGGTTAGCTGTGTTTGATCAACAACCTAGCAAAGAGCTCATTTCTCAAAAATATAAATAATGCCCCTACAATTTTGCATATTCATGCATTTGCACCTTTATTTAGCTAAAAAGTTATCAATTACCCCGTTTAAGTTTGAAACTCAATGACACATCAAGATTCGAACTTCAATAATAATAATAATAATAATAATAAAAGAATTAATTAATAATGGATGTTCACCAAGGTGTAGAGCTCGTCGGAACTTCCGGCAACGGTGACTCTAGGCTGCTCGGCTGCCACAGATGGCTTGATATTGCAGCCATTGTTGACGTGCTTCGAGGCGTAGTAAACGGACATCGACACGCTCGGCACGAAAAAGTCGACCACGTCACCTATGACTCGACCGACGACCAATGGATCTACATTTGCACCCATTTTTTTATTTTTATTTTTTAAAAAATTATCTATTATTGCATATATATATGTATAAATGAATATATATTGAGGTTTTTTATAGGCCCGAAAAAAGTGAGTGAGGGCTGAAAAGAGGTGCAACATAGAGTACATGCAGTGGGCAAAGGGAAAAGCAATGCGCAACGTGTGTGTTTGTGTATTCAATTATTGATTGTGGCTAAGCATTGGAAATTTCACCACCACCAAATGGTTATTTGGCTTTTGAGTTTTTGACGCGTTGGTTTATGATATAGAATTATTTAAATATTCTTAATAGATTTTGTAAAAAAAAACAAAAACGAATTCGAGCGTTTGAAGTTTTCAACTTTTCATCGAGTCGATTCCTAAAAATGTTTGTTTCGTCAAGCTCGAGCAACAATTAAAAAGTTCATGCCTTGCTCGATTAGTTTGCAGTGTGTGTGTGTGTTATAAATTCCAAACACATTTTTTTCAAGTGCAATATCATATTTATTAAATTTAAAAGTATAACTTTTTTTTTTTTTTTTTTNATTTTTTTTTTTTTTTTATCATTAAATAAATTTGTATTGATCAAAAATGAAAGTCATACAACCGAGACGGCTATCAAAGCGTAGTGGGTAGACACAGGTCGTCTCCTCACTCGCAAGAACCAAAATAAACGAGGCCAACCACAAGTCGGGTGCTCACTCGAAGAAGGGGAAACAATAGACTTCTTCTCCAATAGCTCACACACTTTGCAACAACCAACTCAAAACATTTCAAAATTCAAGGCCAAAACATCTCCTTTCGAATTCGGCAAGAACACTCGGGTAGATAGCAAAGATAGTGCGGTAAACATGTGTTTTTACCTTTCTAATCACGAGGCTTGGAGGTTGACTTTCGCCTTCAAAAATCAATCTATTGCGTGCGTTCCAAATGAAGTAGACGGTTGCCGCAAGCGCAGCTTTCTTCAATTTGGCTCGCCAAGTCGTACATTTCCCTTCTTTTTTAGTCCATTTGAGGGCGCCTTTAAGGGTAGATGGCATGTGACGGAGGCTAACCCAAACTCTAATTGCACTCCAAATCTCCAAGCTATAGGGACACTCGAAGAAGAGATGACTCGAGGATTCGTTTGCGGTACCACAAAGGAGGCATGTGGGGTCTTCGTTGAGGAACTCCAATCTATCCTTTGTTTGGAGCCTATTCATTACGCCGAGCCATAAGATGAAAGAATGTTTAGGGGTATTGCAACTTTCCCAAACAAATTTTAAGGTACATGCAATAAAAGTATAACTTTAATTTATAAGGTACATGCAATTATTTTGTTATTTCAGACACGAAACATTGATTCAAATTTTTGGTTGAAAGCTTCATTATTATAATTTTATACAACAATAATAATCCAACACATCATATAATTCGCAGATTAGAATTCTTTGATAAAATCGTTTTCAATTAAAATTTATCATAGTTTTATTAACTTCCTTTCTGATTTATATATATACATAAAATCAATTTTTTATTTTAAAAATAGATGTAATTATGTTTTATTTTATTTATTAAATATCAGCCTCAAATAAAAAATCCATTATAGGATGCTATTGAAAAATGGACACCATCTAAAAATATTATTAAAATTTCACAAAATGATACAATATCCATTTCTTTCAACAAATAAAAATCATTTTATTTATTTATTTATTTATTTATACTTTGGTTGCCCAAAACAGCAATCCACATTGCTTGGGCAAATGTCTATAAACAGTATATCACTTAGTTTGTTTTTCAGTATTTACCATTACCAACTTCTCATCAAACAATTTTTGCACCAAAGGATCTTATCCATCCATGTCACATATTCAGTAAACTGAAACTTAAAAATGCCTCAAGAAACAACTATGCATATTTTCAAACTTGAAATGTCACATATATTTTATGTTACAAATGATCGACCCGCTTAAAAAAATTACGCCCGATTCGCATAACAATTTTTCCATCACAAAATAGCTATAAACAAAAATTGGCCCCACATTTAAGATCATGATCATGAGCTGCAACACTGTATAATGTTTTGCTAATATCATCATTTTCCTCCCAACCTCATTCGATGTTAGACGATACCATGAATTTGTAAGACGGGTTGCGTAAGACACGGACCAAATATACGTCTAACAGTCTAACTAACAAACTTAAAACCAAACTTTTAAGAGAGTCTCAAGGCCATCTCCTGAAGCAATGCCCTTTTTTGTGCAGCGTTGATAACATTTGTGGTCTCCGCATTTTCAAGTACATCTGCAATAATGGCAGNGGGAGAGAGAGAGAGAGAGAGAGAGAGACCTGCCCATGATGTGAAATGGTTAATGTACAAGGCTGTTGAAACCAAGGTTCTCCATCAACTTGAACAGGAAAACCAGCTAAAAGCTGAATCTTAATCGACTGCCCTTGTGCAAGCCTGCGTGCCCGGGATAGTCCAACCTGGTTAATACAACCCATAAACAATATTTAACCGACCTTTTTTTTTATCTGATTGCGATTGGCAAAAAAAGGTGGTTTGATTCGATGGTGTTTTCTTATATGAATTGGTGCCACATATGCATCAAAAGATTAACCAGCTAACAGAAATATGGGTTTTCAAGTGAAGAAGCCAAAAATCGTCACGTGCAAAAGATTACACGCCAATATAATCCGTACCTGCAGCTTTCCCAGATGCCATGTGCCTGAAATGCTGACCACTTCAAGAACTTTGTCGTGCATTGACTGAGGGTCGAAATTTTCATAGCTCTCATCTTCATTCTTCCACAAGTCAACACCACCCATATAACTCCCGATATTAGCGACAAGTACACCTTCCGCATCCTATAACAAGATTTAAGCAAATGACATTTGTTATGAGAAAATGTTAAAAATTAACAATTTTGGCCAGAAAAAATATTCGGAATATGATTTGCTGGTCAAAAGGCAGTTTTAGTTGCACATACCTCGGGAACCTCAACCTCAACACCATCAACATCAACCCGAACTTGCCAAGGGAAGTCAGCAAATGTCCTATCCATGATACTCTTAGCGCCTTCTCTTGCATACAGAACTTTATTCATGAACTGCAACAATATTTGAACAACTTCAGCTCTAGGATGGAAAAATATTAGGGGGTGATTGGAAGTGGGTTATTTTGGTTTTTTTTTTTTATTTATTGTATAAAGTGAGTTATTTTGAATATAGCTGATTGGGTGGGATTTTGAGTTTGTATTAAAATGATGTAAAAGTAAGAGGGGGGTGATTGGAAGTGATGTTTAATTAAAATTATGTGAGTGATTGGAAGTGATGTTTAATTAAAATTATGTGAGTGAATGAATAGTGAATTAAAGTTGATGTGATGCATGAGGATGATTGATTGATATTATTTAGTTATATTGATAATATTCAAGAAAGTTGGGTTGAGTTAAGTTTGAGTTAGATTTTGAGTTAAAAAAAGTGTAAATGATTGACTGAGTGAGTTTGAGTTAAAGAAACTCACTTCCAATCGCCCCCTTATCAATCTAACAACTTAGCAGCATTTAAAGTAGACAAACCGCAATCAGCTGATTTTCAAGGTTTTTAGAGCAATAACCAAAAACATTGATTGAGCAAGAATCATGAGAAAGGGTACTGTGATATAGGCTAAGGCTGTAAATTGCAACTCGACTTCTGTTAAATAATTCCAATAGTTTAAGGCTCTACTACTATGAGAAATATTTTACGCTTTCACAAAGAACAAAATCATTGCAATAATTTAGGAAGCATGTGATATACACCACTTCCCTAACTGCAGAAATAAATAAATAAATAAATAAAAACCCTAAAATTCTGGTTTTCTGAAGCCATTTCCACCGACATCAATAAAAGGTGCATCTACCTGATTGTAGAACTTCTCCGGGTTTTCTTCTCTCATATTATGGATTTCCAGAGCAACTTTTGCATCACATCCGACCCCTACAGCAACAGCCATTATTCACAATGATATGATACACACATCATTTATCAATTATATTTAATCTGCATAAATTCCAAGTTTAGCATGCAAATCTACTTTACAGAAGGTCACAGTTGAAGCTACGGTAAAATGAGAAGCCAATCAAAACCCCCGAAGTAAAATATGCCAAAGATATGTTACCCCGACATAAAATACATAATAAATGACAGAGAAAACAGCTCAACCGTTATCTCTGTTAGAAGATAATGATGCAATTTTTCACGTACTCGTAGAGAAAACTTTTTGAAGTCTTTGTAATTTGTAAAACCGAGTAACAACAAATAAAAACTCAACGCGGACAAGAAGTAATTGCCAAAAACATACCAAGATAGTTGTTATAAATATTGAAGACCAAAGATGTTTTCCTTGCTATCATTTATCAATTATATTTAATCTCCATAAATTCCAAGTTTAGCATGCAATGCTACGTTACAGAAGGTCACAGTTGAAGCTACGGTAAAATGAGAAGCCAATCAAATCCCAGAAGTAAAATATGCCAAATATATGTTCCGCCGACATAAAATACATGATAAATGAAAAGAGAAAAACAGCTCAACCATTATCTATGATAGAAAATAATGATGCAATCTTTCACGTTCCCCGACATAAAATACATAATAAATGAAAAGAGAAAACAGCTCAACCATTATCTCTGTTAGAAAATAATGATGCGAATTTTTTCACGCACTCGTAGAGAAAACTTATTGAAGTCTTGTAATTTGTAAAACCGAGTAACACAAAAATTTGTGATTGCCAAAACATACCAAGATAGTTGTTCATAAATATTGAAGACCGAAGATGTTTTCCTTGCTGGTTTAAGATCGATACCTTCCATCGATCAAGAATAGTAACAGCAGCATTCTCAATATGATCTAGAAGGGTGCATAGACCTCCCTGCCTCTCAACCGAGCGCAAACCGCCTCCCCAAGAAAGAACTCGGGCCAAATCATTTCCTGTTCCGGCAGGAAGAATGGCCACTGGTGGAGGAGAAATAAAATTTTGCTTGTCTATGGCATTCAATACCCACCCAACAGTACCATCTCCTCCACAAACAAGTACACGGAAATGGGGCACTTTTCTAAATAAGTTAAGTCCGGCTTCTGGTCCTTGAGTTGAGCTTAACTCAAAAACCTAAAACAAATTACAAATGGGAACAATGATGAACAATGATTATTGACAGAAACAAACGAAAACTTGGTGTAACAGGAATATGAGTTAGAAGTTAGAACCCAACAATTCACACAGAGAAAGATAACGAATGATGGCAGGCAAAGAAGTATCCAAAGGGTCGGGGGATCAAGACTTTCATTAAGGAAAGAGCACGAAAGTCCATTTAGACTTATTAACTTTCATAAATACAGAACAATCAATTTCTTCATCCCACCAAGAAGAATCAGTAAAAAAGTAACCACTCGATACCTTGCTCCCAATTAATCCGCATAAATTGAGGTCCATATAATATAATACAAATGGATTTCTAAAGATTAAGATCTTGCTGCTACTCTTCATCTCTATGATAGCAGTTATATCTTTAGATTTTTTTTTTCTTTTCTTTTTTTCTTGTAAATGTCAGTAATGGAGTATACTTTCTGCGAAGTATATCATACATAGCGTCACGTTCTCAACCAACAAATGAACAACGAAAAATATTTCCATGCATTTAAAACCTTTATTCAATTGATTACTAAATTACATGATCTCCCATGATATCTATAAACATACAATCAAACCAACAACAAGGCAATTCCAGGTAAAGTAGGACCTAACAAAAGCTCTAACCTGTACAGGATTCAGAAGAATGTTCAATCTGAGCTTCAGCGAATCTCCTCTCTGGGCCCCACTCTTTTTGTTGATAAACACCAGAAGCGGCCTCGCATCTGGAGGCAGATCAACCAGTTCATACTTCTGCCTCATTCCATAAGAGCCGTCCTTATGATTAACCGATGAGCTTCTCTTAAAACTCCCTTCCTTTTCCATTTTTTTTATTTCCTCATGCAGATGATCCGAATTCTCCACATTTGTCCCGCCATTGTAACTATCTTCTATTCTCCGAGGACTGTTGACCGTCTCACTCGCATCCCCGGAAGCTTCACTCATATTACTACTATAATTACCGTTCTCACCAGAAAACTCATTCCCATGCTTATTATACTTCTTGCTCTGACTTCTAATACTCGCACGTACAGAAGAAGCAATCTCATTAGCTCCTTGAGTGATGGAACTCAGAATTCCTCCAGAATAATTCAGCTGCTTAACGTACAATGGAGAAAGGACGATCCTTTTGTACGGGCCAAGGTCACAAATATCACCAGTCTCACTCGACAGGCTACTATGGCAATCGACATGCACCAAGCGCTGGCACCACAGGCAGCACCATATTGGAGACCCCCCAAGGAAAAATCCACTGCACGGCTCCTCACAGTAGCTACAGAATGAGGACTCGTCTAGCTGGTCAGTTACCTCTGTCCACCTCACTGCCCATTGGTGGACCACATGCTTGTAGCCGAACATTGAAATGCACTTGCAGTCTTTGTGGGCATTAGAGGAGCAGTTCACGTGAGCAGCCGCACCACATATACTGCAATGGTGTACGAAACTATCTGAAGCAACTATTGGGCTGAGAGTCTGGGAAAGTGAAATGGGCCTAAAGCAAACACAGCAGTTTAAGCTTTTTCCCCGAGTGACTGATTCAAGAACCCAAGTGTGGGGAGCTACTGCAGATTTGTTCTTTGCTTTCGGGTTTTTCTTTGACCGAGCTATGGCTGACATCCAGCTAAGACTAATGTTTCTTCTCCATTGGAAAGCCGTGTAGAAAATAGTTAAGATTCCTACCAAACCGGCAATGAAGCAGGATATAATGAACAGATATGATTCCGTCATTTCGGATGAGTTTTTAGTTATCCAGTTGGGAATAAGAGCTTCTGATTCCCTGTAATCATCCATGTTTTGGAATTTAATGCTTGCTCCGAAGGTCGAGCTACATCCACATTCGCAGTTGAGGACAATGGAAGATTTGGATTTTCATTCTATAACGTCAACTGAATTCGACAGCTCTACTTAGAAAGACGTGCGCTGAAATACGATGAAACTTTCTTCATCAGAGGTACGCATAAACAAAAAGTCTTAATGAAAAAGCAACGGACATTAGTAAGAAGTGAGAATGGCGTGTGAGTGGACTCACATTAATACCCACAAAAATACGTGTCAATCATGCCCCGAGCAGTTTCCTGACATTTTTCCACAATTTTAACAATCGGAATTTTCTACAACAAGAATGTGTGCAATTTTCTCCCTCAAGTAAAGTAACAAGAGGATAGATCCGCTATTTTTAACATTTTCATGTTCATTATATAGAAAGATCACCTGCAGTAAGATACACCATATCCAGTTTACATGTAACAACATAATTTATAATTTCCACACTTCCAGAGGATCAATAGAACCGTCAAAACAACTCTAATGGCTCAACCAGTTTCAACATTCATCTTACCCTCGATTGCAAATCAAAAATAGTTTCAGACAAACTTTACCACTCGAAAACATAAGGAAATAATAAATGTGCGCGTGCGTTAAACGTGAAGCAACCCCATCAAAATGAAACTCAAACCGGTATCGTCACTCATCTTAGCCTCGATTGCACATCGAAAACAGTTTCGAACAAACTTCACTACACAGAAACATAAGAAAAGAACAACACAGCGCGTGCCTCAATCGCGAACCAACCCCATCAAAAACGAAACCCAACTAACAATAACCAGCAAATAGCCCTAAAAAACCAAAAATTACCGGCGGATTTCGCAGAGATACTTACAGGGTGATCCGAAAGCGGCCGGTGAAAACGAGTAAACCCTAGAAATAGCGAGGAGGAAATATGGCTTTCTCCATTAAGAAAGGACCAAATACGCGCGAGCGGTGAAAAGGGAAAAAAAAGGGCACACAAAAAGGCAAAAATTGTTCCACCAAAGCTATTATTCTGTGCGAGTTTAAAATCATACGAACGCCATTTTCATCAAAATCTTGACATTGTTTGATCTTTTTTATTACGCAAACTTTTTGGGAGATTCTACACAATGCAGGTTCCCTGTGATGTGAACACACACAAAGGTGGGTTCTTGGGAAAATGGAATATGAGGGGGACACGTGGCGGAATAAAGAAGCCCCAGATTTGCAGGTGGGACCCACTTAAATGGGGGGGCCAGCCATCCTTGCTTGTTGCTTTCAGTGAAACAGTAATTTTTATAAATGATTTATTTTTTAGATTTATTGGTGACGTCAATCTATTTAAATGCTTTTGAGAAAAGGAAATTTGTAGAAAAAATAAAATAAAATAATGTTTTCAATACAAAGTAATATAGTATAATAAATAATCATAATAATCAGTAGTGTATTGTTATGGTGGATAAATATATGAATTTTGTTATATATCCAATTGTATCTACCTCAAAATATAATATATTTTAAATGTACTTTCATAATATCCTAAATTACTGATTTTTAACAATCTTTTGTTTAGATAAACAATTGCAATGCAGTTTTTGCATATTCCTCAAATTCCTGCCCTTGTCTTTGGGGACTTGTAATATTTATACATTTACTTCTGGAGAGTGCTAATATTACACTAAACAATGAAAAACTAATAGCCCTGATCATCAATTTTTAAAGAACGCCTGAATTTATTGAAATAAAGTGGACTTTGTTGAAATAATATTATATCTGCCTGTATTTGTGTCATTGGTCCAAACTGCAAAAAAATAAGAACTTGTAACACCATGAATACACAAAAACAGATTCATCCAAATAATTAATAAATTATTGTGAGTTTTTGAGCTTGGCTTTGGAGGATTTGACTAATAAATTCTCTAAAAAAATAGTTGTAGTTGTTTGATGTAAATATGTTTTAGTTAACCTTTTTTTTAGTGGTAATAAAAAGCTCTATATTTAAAAAAGTATCTACAAACTTCTATAGAATGACAATTTTGCCACAATAGAGTTTATATTTTGGTTATATTTAGGCTATGATTATGAAAACTAGCTGATAGCTGACAACTTATAAATAAATTTTAAACTTATGGTTGATAGCTTATCATCAATGACTGAAAAACTACATGACATGATAAAAGTATTTGGTAAAATTATTTAGGTTGTATTTGGTAAAACTAGCTGATGTGTCAGTTGATAGCTGATAAGTTAGCTTATTGATAAATGATTTTCGAGCTTTTAGCTTATGACTTGTAGTTGAAAATTTACTTAAAAAATAAAAATGTTTTGTGAAGTAGTTGATAACCTAGTTGAAATAAAAATTTCAACAAGCTTATTTGAAAGTAACCCAAATAAGCTTATGAGATAAGCTCGAGCTTTTTAAAAAAAGTTCGTCCTACCAAACGAAACTTATTTGAATACAAGAAGCTTATAAGCTAACTAAATAAACTATAAACTAACTTATTTATTAGTTACCAAACATAACCTTAATAAGCCAATTGTGATAAAGATTTCAACGAATTGATTTGAAAAGTTGTACAAAGAAGCTTATGAGATAGGCTCGAGTTTTTTAAAAAAAAAACTCATCTAAACAATCCAAACTTATTTATATACAGATGATTTATAAACTAATTAAATAAAATATAAGTTAGTTTATGGTGGTTACCAAACATACTATTAGTGTTAACATGCACGCATAGGTTATCTACAATTAATTGATTAATTAATAATTGTTATTCAATTTAACAAACTAAATTAATGTATTTATAATGAGAGATTAAAAAATGTGCATATATTGATATACTTTTATTCTTTCCTATTATTTTATTTTCTAATAAATAAATACATGAATTTAGAGTAACATCCACTAATCAAATCAATTATTTGTTATCAAATAATTCAATGGTCCAATTGCAAAGTGACAAATGCAATGTAGGGCATGATATATGATTCAAGGATTACGTTGCAATTCAACATTATTATTATTATTATTATTATTATTATGAAAAAAATACTCATTTTAAAAAGTATTAAAGGATTATATTATTGTTTGCTATTATTATTTGTTTATTATAAACAAATAATTATATCTAACAATATCATTGTTTTAACAAATAATAATAAAAAAATATTTTGTTTATTATAAACTACGTGTATATTCTTCAAAAAAGGTCCCAAAGTTGTGGCATTTTTTTTTTTAAATCAACTCAATAATCTTTTCCTCAAAACTTAAATAAATCCTGTTTCAAAACAAATAAATATGTTTTAATAATTATATCTTATTATATCATTACAATCACATTTTTTAAATTATTTATATATCCCCTCAATATTGTTTCCCTATAAATAATAATTTTCCAAAACAAATTGCAGAAGCTCGCACAGATTCGAACCAGCATTCTCATGGAACTTCTCCATTAACATCTACGAAAGCTATTGCAAAACTAGAAAAAGCCCTTAATCCAATTTCTACTTCTGCATAGAAAAGCGTTAGAAGGATACCAGCATCCCCATAAATTTCCAAGCTTTGAAGCTCTTCGTCAAGTTACGAACGCCCCTCAATCAATTGTTCCTTTTGCTTTATTTTTTTCCCAAATTTGTTGGGTTTTGTATTGTGGGCCGATTAAAGTTCTGGGTTTGATCAATGACCTTTTTTTGAGTCATTTTTCTATAAACATTTTGTGTATTGTTAGTGTTCTACGATATCCTTGATTGTTGTTTCCTGTTTTCCTGAAAATGTGGATCAATAGAACAAGAAAGTAAGGGAATCATTTTTGTATCTTATTTGGGTTTATGTGCTTTTTATTGAATTTGTTATTTGTAGATGTCGAGTGGATTAAGTGGAGGTACAGACTCTTCTGTCGATGAAGACGATTTAGCAGAAATCAGGGAACGTTTTAAGGAGGTAAAAAATCCTGTTTCGATTGGATTGTTTAAATTTTGAAAGCGGGTCAGCAAGACAGGGAAAAGGAAAGAACATGGAAAATGAAAATGGACACTTTGGGTGCAATAGCCTCGTGTCTTGACTCTTGGTATTGTTGATATCTGATTTATTTATTTTTTTCCTTATGGTCACCAGCTTGTTCTCAGTTCAATTCTGTCCTAATTCTGAAATGAATTCTCGATTTCGTCTTGCAAGTTGAAGATGAGTTTATTATCACGAACAATGAATTCAAGGAATGTTGGTGATTGCTGTAAACTGTAATGATTTGCGAACCTATGATATGCTTGTTTTATGGATTATGTTATTTACTCGTGTGTAAGAGTAAGTGATTGACTGGTGAAACAAATTCAATATAGAATGCTCTTGAGTCTTCATAGCACACTGTGCTCTCATATCTATTATTTCCTTTCTGGCATGCCTATTTGTTATTTTACTCATTTAATGTTTCTTCTTCCTTTTTTGTTATACAGCTGACAAAGGAGAAGGAGATGCTGAGAGATTCGAAATCCGAGAGTTTTGATCTAATCAGAGTATTTCTTTAACTTTCTTTTAATTACATTCTGATATTGTAAGGTAGCATCATAAAAAGCAACTCTTGTAGAATGTTTGCCTTTCTGTGCTATGAAAAGCATCGTATATTGTTTAAGTGTCTTCGCCTTATTAACTTTTATGCGTGAATCATGGTTCATAGAATATATATATCTAATGTTGTGAGTACCTTTGCTGGGTTTGTCAGAAAATATCAAAGTTTAGTGTTCAACTCAGCAAAATCTTCGTTTTGTCCCAATTTGAGATGCTTTTGGTGAACCTTGTGTCCTGTAATGCATCATTAATGGATTAGAGCATTGAGTATAACTGTATGAGTACTTGTAAGCGGTTCTATATTTCCATTGACAGTAAAAGTTTAAAAGGATTGCGGACAAAGAAAGAAAATAAACTTCATTTTGTGTTGATTATGGAATTCTTTAATGCAGAGACTGGAATTCCATGTTAAGACATTATCCAAATCCCGTCAAGAAGATAAGAGACGCATTGCGGATCTTGAAAGAGAACTCAGTAATTGTAGCCAAGAAATAGGTGCTGCTATCATGTGTTAATGTTTATCTTCTTTCTTTTTATGGTATTTCATGTGTACAACTCTTCAGATTCATTGTATGTGTGTGTGTAGAAAAATATCCATATATACTTTAACGTGTAATTTTACATGTGTAAAAACACACTAATTTCCTTTAGGGCGTGCTTGGATTCAAATAAATCTGCTCAAAATGTTTTTTTTTTCTTTGTTAATCAGGGTTAATTTAAAAAAAAAAAAAGTGGTATGGTTAGTTATTAGTGAGATTTTGAGTTAATGTTAAAATAATATTTAAAATAAAATAATCAAAGTTGATGTGATGTATAAGTACGAGAGAAATGATGTGAAATAATGGTTAGTTAAAATTATGTGAGTGGATGAATAGTGACTTGGAGTTGATGTGATGTGAAAGAATGATTGATTGATATTATTTAATTATATTGATAATATTGAGGATAGTAAGGTTGAGTTAAAATTGAATTAGATTTTTGAGTATGGATTGACTATGAAAAGAATTTATTGATAAACAAACCTTTAAATTGCTAACAGGGGTCACTTTGAGCTGCTGCTTATGAAACAATTTAAGGATGAATATTTCTTTTGCCTTTCTTTTATTTCAGTGTAATTGACTTCTAATATTTATTCTTAATGCTTAAAAAACATTATAAACTCTATCACAGATTACCTGCAGGATCAATTGAACATGACGAATTCGGCCCTAAGCTATTCAGAATCACGTGTTGAAAAGCTAGAGGAATCGATTTCATCCATCACATTGGAATATCAATGGGAAATAGAAAGCACGAAACTCGAGTCCATTTCATTGGAACAAATTCTTCTCGAAAGTAAGAAATTGCTGGAAGAAAAAATTCAAGAAAATTCCAAGCTGAACGAGTGTATTCAAGATCTTGAGCTTCGGAACCTGGATTCAAATAAGGTGATTGAGAGTTTAGCAAAGGAAAATAAATATTTGAGAGAAAATCTTCAAAGCTCTGATTTGAATAACGGAGCACTTGTGAGGAATGACGATGATCAACCATTATTCAGTAAATTAGAGAAAGATATGAGGTATGCCGTATGCTGAAATGTGTATATGTACCCCGGAGTGAAAGTTTTGCCAATAAATTTCATTATCTGAATTTAATAGTTATTTATTTGAATTATAAGGATGCATGATTTTTCTCGCAATCTTTTTGAATTAAAGAGTGGATTTATCCTAGTACGTTAACAATTCTTCGTCTTTCTTTCTTTATTTGCTGAGAGGAAGTCATGTCATTTTTAGTCTTTAAATCATTAATCAATTTTTTTTGAATTATATACATTTGAACCATAGAAGAAGAATTTCCTACAAAATTCGAGCATTTCATTCTTTAATTATTGTCTTATTTGAACTCCTCATAACCTACACATATAGCACTATTTTAGACCCACTATTTTCCGAACATTCCATTGCTAGAGCATCATCAGCTGCAGATTTGGAGACAAATATGGCCGATATGTCTCGACAGATAGATGATTACGAAGCCCTTGTGAGACAACTTAAGGTATGTTAAGTAAAACAGTCTTTTGTAGAAAATTTTTCTATATTCTAATAATTCNAAAGGAGAAGCATTCATATTTTACATATATGATTTATTATTATTATTTCCTTTTTTTAGTGGGCTTCCAAAATATAACCTATATATAGCTCTCCAAATATTCAGAACTTAATCGAGCCTTTTCCAGGAAGAACTAAGAGGGGAAAAGTTGAAAGCTAAAGAAGAAGCTGACGATTTGGCCCAAGAAATGGCCGAATTACGGTATCAACTTACGCTCATGCTTGAAGATGAGCGCAAACGCCGTGCAAGCGTGGAACAAATATCTCTACACAGAATAGCAGAATTGGAGGCTCAGGTAGGTGAAGGGTTTGAAGGCTATGTTTGGTAACCAAATAAGCTAACTTATAGCTTATAACGTCCTGTATTTAAATAAGCTTCGCCTGGTAAAAAGCTCGAGCTTATCTCATAAGCTTCTTTGGGTAGTTTTTAAATAAGCTCGTTGAAATTTTTATTTCAGCTAGTTTAGCAGCTAATTTTACCAAACACTTTTATCATATAAGCTAGCTTTTCAGCTATAAGTCATAAGTCATAAGTTATAAGCTATAAACTCGAAAATCACTTATAAGCTATAAGCTAGCTTATCTGCTAGTTTTACCAAACATAGCCGAAAGCAATTTCCATACTCTTTCTTGTACCAAGCTAGCCAGTTTACAAGGATGTTAGACTAACTTCTTTACGTTTTATGAAGATTGCTAAAGAACGGCAAAAATCCATCAGCTGTCAGGATCTTGTTGTCAGAAAACCATGAAATAAAAACTCCCAAGGCCTCGTAATTTTAAGTGCCTTCTTCTTCAATCAGGTCGAAAATTGTTTTCCAGGTACGGTACTGTGAAATAGTCATCTTAAATAATCTTATGATGATTTTTTTTTTCTCCTTATTTTGTTAACCCTTGAAGAAAACTTCAGCGCAGGTTCTTTCCTCACGCAATCGAGCTGTTTGAGCTTGAGTTCACAATCTGAAAGCAGATAAATTATTTTGTCATATTTATCTATAGCAGTGAGAGGCATATTGGACACGGATAGTACAGTGTCAGATAAATATTTTGTCGATAAACTCAATATGTGTGTATTCTGTATCTAAATGTCACTATCAGATGTGATTTTTTTTTCCCTTGAATTTTGCGGTTAGTATTCGTTATAGATTTTTCCTCTCGGGAATTGTTTGGTTTCGTGAGGAAACTTAGATCGACTTTATTCAGTTTGCAAAAGAACATTCATATTGGCTGTTTGAAAAGCTTCTGTGTTGGTTTCATGATGTGATGATCAAATGAGGGACTTCAGTTAAAGTTAAAGTGTGTTGTATTGTATAACATTTACCTTTGATTTTTATCAGTGAGGGGGTAAAAGTGTTCATTTTATTGCTTGTTTTGGATTTTATGCTTTGGTTTTTACTTTTTAGTCTAGCAAAGAGGTAAATTAGTTCCTGCACTATACAAAAATTGATCACAGTTTGGATCAACACAAATTCATATAGGTGATTCGATGTTGAATTGTTGATCAATCTCGAATGCTTTAAATTATTTCACTTTGACATTAAATTAACTAATTTATGAATCGTGCTATAGTGACATAAAAAATGATATAAAATTTGACATAATAACATCTGTCACAATTTTATTGCGTTACACATCATATCACTTTTAAAATCAACAACTATTAATCATTCTTTGTGTAAACATATTGTGTTGAATATCTTAATCCTTAATTTATATAGTGAAATTAATTACTCAAATTAGTTTATTAAGAAAAAAGTTACTTTTTTTTAATAAAATAAGATAGTTAAATGATATTATTGACCTGGGTTTGGGTTGACAGATTGTAGGGTATAGGTTGGAGTTTTCTAATTACACCCGCTCCGCCAAAAAAGTTGTTGCAACGGTCCAATTTTGTGTATGGGTTTTTGAATTAATTATAATAATAATACTGGAAATAACTATAATATATAAAAATTATAATATTGATCCCCTATGGTATAAAATAAAATAACTTTCAATTTGCTGATATATAAAATTAGTAGGNAAAAAAGAAACACATTTTTGCTCGAAAATACCTACTCAATAAAGTTATTATTGGTACAGGTGAGGTGACTATAGGATGTCATAAAGCTGGAAATAAATGTGGCTGGTAGAATAAATTAGACAAATTGTTCCAATATATTTTTCGAACAAAATATATCATAAAGTATTATATTTTTACTTACGATATTTTTTATTATTCAATATTTCAGTATGATAGTGCGAATATTTGATGAAAATTGTGATATTTAACTAACCATTATGTAAGAATATTGGTTTGGCATCATCCGAAAAACCTAAGTGTTTTCTAGAAGATTTTCTTGTTAGGCAAGCAAAATAAATTAAAGGGAAGTTTTCTATTTATTTACTTGTTAATTAATTAAGTTCCTATTGTTTATTATTTATAATATATGTTATATATTTATTATAATATGTATTATGGAATCCTAAACCTTTAGGAGAAGGATTACATAATATATATCCTATATATGTACTTACCATATATGCCACATGCATTAATGAGCTTGATTCTATGCCATAATTAGTTTTCTCTTTCTTGTAGGACAAGGAATAGGTGGCAAGGACTATGAAAGGATGAGCAATTCGTGCATAAGGAATTCTGGACGTTATCTAGAAGATCTAAGGAGGATTTGGAAAGATTCACCACAAGATCTTTGAAGATTTGGAAGATCGGCTATTTTAGGAAAGATGTGTTCTTACACGAGTCTGGAACCACGAAGATTTCCATTGGCAACTCAATTCTGAAGATCTCCAAATCACATACAATCAAGGAAGATATACTTTCCATGTTACTACACTATTTTTGGGAAGAAGATCAAAGGAGATCGTGAAAGAAGGAAAGAACTTGGAGAAGACTCCAAGCCTAAGGAGTTGTATATATACCCTACTTGAAGATCGAATGAAGGCTGCTGAAATCATTATCTTCCATTTAATATTCGAGCTTCAAGCCTTTTTGTTTTATTTTCGTTGTTCAGTTTTCGGTGTTCTTACGTCATCGAAGAACTGAAGTCTTTTTTTTTTTATTCTTTTGTTTTTCATTCAAACACTTGTGTGATCAGTGCTTAGGGATTAAGTACTGTCTTTAGCTCGAGGGATTCGAGAGGTAAAATCCACGGGACGTGGTCGGAGAATTAGTTGATAGAATCATGTGTAGTTGTGGCTAGGCTAGAAGGGAGTTCGAGTCGTGTAAGTCCAAACTATACAAGTGTGCACAAACGGTTTATCAATGAAAGAGCTCTGAGGGGAAGTGGGACGCTTCCCTGAAGAGTTTTTAAATCTTCGGTTTATTGTTTCCGCTATTAGAGCTCTGAGGGGAAGTGGGACGCTTCCCTGAAGAGTTTTTAAATCTTCGGTTTATTGTTTCCGCTATTCTAGTTGTTTATTTGTGTTTCTAACAAAGTTGAGCGCACTCGTTACAAAATACCTACGTTTCACATTAGACATTAAATCTTTCTAGCAAACCGCCAAATATTAAAATTATTCCAATTACAAAGTAGCCAAATTTTAAAATTATGTTTTATTTCTTACTATTTTATTTTACACCGCAAACCCACACAAAAAACTGAAAAAGCATCCCATTTATCTCTCTCTCTACACCCACTTCAAAAATCTCTTTCCCTCTCTCTCCTTCTCTCTGTGAAATGAACTGAAATTTATTTTAGCAACCGGCGTCACCATCGGAGCTCCTCCGATACGGCGTGACCGAATCCTCTCTCTGCAAATTCAGGTACCGCCTGAATATTTTTCTAAACCTATTATTTTGTGGATTTACTAAAATTCGTAGTTTTCAAAAATTCACAAAGCTTGTGTTTGTGTCTTGTAACTGCTGTTTCTTGTTATTGCTTCAGGAGATACAAGATCTCTTAGCTTGCCGCTCACAAATTCAGATAAATTGATTTTTCATATTTGGGGTGGGCTTTCTTTATTCTTGTGGATGCTTGTTTGCGATGTTTACTTGATTTTCGCTCTCAGTTGCTGGTTTGTGCGGCGCTCTATAGATTGTTTGCTTGGGTTGGGTTGTTTTGGATTTTTGTGTATTTGCTCAATTTTTCAGTTCTTTCAATTTTTTCGTTGTTGCTTGTTAAGTTGCAGTGTTTGTGTGTGACTGCTTAGATGATTTCTTGATTGTTTATATTTACTTGTTTTCTTTACTTGTGAATTGTGTAAATGTCGAATGGTGAATGGTGAAGGCCGTGTTGTGGATGCTCACAATGAGTTATGAAAATTATAAAATCTGGGTCCTTTTGTTTAGGAGTAAACACAAGTTTTTGATAGATCCGTGTCTTATTAGTAGTTCTCCTTGGTTTGGTTGCTTGATGTTGCTTTGTTATATCCTTGATTTTGTTTGGAGATTTGTTTTTAAAACAAATTCTTGTATGAGGCGCTGTTTAACCATTAGGTGGATTGACCAATCATACTTTTTTTTTTTTAACAAAAAAATGCTTACTTATTCTGTGAAATGCCATACTTTTGTTTATGTTGTTCTTTAGAGTGTGACGTTTCATTTTGAAAGTATACATATCTGTTGAAAAGTATGGTTTCTGTTTAACCAATTTCTGGATCATGTTTTTTCCCCTATATGTGTTGTTATAGTCCCTCTTATCTGTCCCTTCTAACTTCCATATGTTAAAAACCATGCAATTACCTTTCTCTAATTCGTATTTTCCTGTTTGTTGCTTGTGTTTGTATCTGTAGCTTATCAGTAAGATCACTCTCATGTGTTTTGACTTTCTTTCCCCGTTTTCTTTTTCAGGATCTTCCGTGGACCGACTTAGATATTTTTGCTTGTACAGAAATGGCTGGTCTTAACAGATCTACTGTATACATTGTTTCTAAGCAAAACTCATCTTCTCCAAGACTTCCTTTAAGTACTAAAACTAACCCTTTCGACTCTGATGATGAGTTAGATAATAGTAACAAAACACTTAAAACCTCTGGCCGAACATCTTCAGAACCTTTTCTGCACATGAGTACAAATCCTTTCGATGACAGTCCAGCTATAGGTTCCTCCTCGGCCCAGAGCTATCCTTCTTCGGCAGACAATAGCAGATACAAGAACGATTTTCGGGACTTTGGAGGAATAGAAAACCAGACAGTACAGGAATTGGAAAATTATTCCATGTATAAAGCTCAAGAGACTACAAAAACCGTCAAAAGTTGTCTCAAGCTTGCCGAGGACATAAGGGAAGATGCTACTAAGACTTTGGTCACGTTGCATCAACAGGGAGAGCAAATCACGCGAACTCACAAGGCTGCTGCTGACATCGAGCATGACCTCAGCAGGGTATTTCATTTTTTTTTTCTATGGCTTAGCCAATACTCGGGTTTGGGCATAAGTAAAGTAATTATGATAATACATGGTTTTAAGGCAATGGGACATTGTGTGTTAGAATCCGAGATATTCTCTGTCAAGGTTCTTGAGGGTCCGGTTGTGGATTCCTAATGGTCGGATCAATTTTAAGATTTCGATAATAATAGATACTAGATAACAAATTTTACCATCAAATTTATGTATATATATCCTAAACGTACTATTGTCAAACCACACTCGCGTTTAATGTCACTAGGCAAACAATGGTGATTTCAACTAGGTAGAAAACATACTAAAGAACTATATGCTTCTCAATTTTTATTTTTTTATTTTTTTTTGTTGATTTTAGGGTGAGAAGCTATTGGGGAGTCTTGGGGGATTATTCTCCAAGACATGGAAGCCTAAGATGGGTCGCTCAATTACAGGTCCTATAATCACCAAAGGTTCGTTGTTTTTCTTGTCTTATTATTAATAATTTATGTCGAGTTGTTGAGGTGAAGGGTTTTTTGTATGATTTTTTAAGACTTACGATTAATGCAGATGATCCTGTACAAAGAAAGGTCAATCACTTGGAGCAGAGAGAAAGATTGGGTTTAACTTCTGCATCGAAGGGACAATCACGTACACAAATACCACCTCCCGAACCCACAAATGCATTGCAGAAAGTTGAGGTATGTTCGAAATGTAGGTTTATTTACTATAGAACCTCACTAGTTTTGATTCTTTAGTTCCTGCTTGCTGTTATACTCGATGAGACCATTCGAAATCAAGATAATAGGGCCCTTATAAACATTTACCTTGTTAAATTTTTTGTGTAGTTTCATTTCTGAAACTTCATCTCAGACCTTCAAGATGATGTCTTTGTACGAATATGCCGATTTTTTTATTGTGTTCTAACTTGACAGGTGGAAAAGGTGAAACAAGATGATGCCCTTTCAGATTTAAGTAATCTTTTGCTGGACCTGAAGGATATGGCTGTGGACATGGGATCCGAAATTGATAGGTTTGTCGGTCTTTTTATTACCCCATATCATCTTCATCGCCTTGCATTTGCTAGCTCCGCATAATAATTTATTTATTTATTTATTTTTCAAAAAAAAAAAGCATTATTCNTATGAATGCAGGCAGAACAAAGCTCTGAGTCATGTTCAGGATGATGTTGACGAGCTGAATTTTCGTGTCAAAGGTGCTAATCAGCGTACTCGTCGTTTACTTGGAAAATAAAGGGTTTGCTTGCCTATCAGATACTGATATTCGACTATTTTGGCTTGAGCACGACACTTATTACTTCTACGGATGTTTAGCAGATTTTCTTGCGCTCGATTGTGTAGCTGTATTGAAACTTTAAACAAAACTGAGTTGATTTTTGGCTATTCATTTCATTTGTGATTAATAGAACTCTACATTTTTAGCTAAATTCGTTGTTTATGTGTTATTGAGTATGAAGCTACTCTGCCTTGTTGAGGTTTTGATCAAATTTCTGTTTTGTAAGGTCAGTTGCAAACATAGAATTTGAGATTTGTTGATTCGGGTATGATTTTCATATGCAGCACAAATTTATGACATGCTTTGTTATGAAGAGATTATAACATCTCTGTTTAACTCAAACCTCTATTTACCAAACTCACAGTCTGAGGAAAACTGAACATAACAAATATGGATAATGCATTTGATAATTGATATACACTGAACTAAAATATATATCAGCAAAATTTTCTTTTCCATAGTATCTTCAGCTTCCTTTCTCTCATTTGATCAAACCCTGTAGAATTGGAAAATAAGTGGCGTTTAATGACGAAAAAGATATGATTCTCAACGACAGTATCTAAAGAAGTAAGCTCTCAAACAAGTTGCTATAAATTATGCTATAATTGACAAGCAGAACTTACGCCGAGGCAATAACAAGAAGTCAATCAGTGTTCCAAACAGTCGCAAAAACGGGCATATACACTATCTATAAGCAGAAATACAAAACCACTTCAATTGAATCACAAAGCATGGTGAGTAAAATATAATACCTAACACCAAAGAATAGGCAAAGCAACAAGCAAATACAGAAAAATGATTTTCCCACTCCAAGTTATTGAGGAAAGGGTGGGACAAGTTCTGCCAAGAAGAAACAAATTCAAGATAACAACACACCAAATATATGATCACAGTAAGGAAAAATAAATCATTGCTCGTTAGCAAGATTTTCTTACGAGATTTATGGCTGATGATGAACCCCAAGGACATATGTTGTAATTACACTTATCTTGCGGCCACCAATCGATAGTGGCACAAATGTAAAGATCATCTGCTTCAACACATTTGGTGCTTGTGTCGATGATAATTTTCACCTCTTCGGATATTTGTGCGAAAATTGCATCGCGAAACAGAACAAAAGTAAAATCCGGAATACCATGGCCGATCAACTAAGCAGGAGACGAAAATGCAACTCGACCAACTCAAATCAACTAATACAGGAAAACGAAACATATCTCAAGCACTGGACTACTTCCAATCAACATTCCTAATTGTTATATTCCATTATTAGCACAGTTCAATGATGCCCCCAAAAGAAACACCTTTTATTTTATTCTCTTAAATTTAATGTCAATATGGTTTAACAGAACTACTAGCCAATCCAGATAAATTTTCAATAGAAACGGTTGCAAACCTTTTCCTTGTGATTGTCTATCAATAAAAAATTAATGTGAGTAAAATCCTTAAATATAAATTAGTCATCCCAATCCCAATTCCAGTACATCTGATTTATCACAGAAACTTATTGCAAACCTTTTCCTTGTGATTGTCTACCAATAAAAAATTAATGTGAAGAAAATACATCCACAACGACTACAGACACTTGCACATCAAGGTGTGAGCTCATTGACTATCTCATGAAGTTTTCGATCCAAGACCTCAGAACATATCTGGCCCATCATGTTGTAGAAAGACATGAGATCCGATAGCTGCTCGACCGTCATATTCCCCATCACGTTTCTTGCTAATTTCTCCCTCCCCTCTTTTACTCTCAACCTTTCTAAGTAGGAAGATGCATTCCTTACAGTAGCTCCCATTTGCTTTAGTCTGGTTTCTTGTTGCAGGCTCAGAGCTGTATTCGACTGCAAGTGAACCAATTGACAATTCGATCATATAGTATATCATCCACATTTTCATTTTTAAAAATGTAAGTAACAAAGAGCATGAACTCTCAAATAATTTTGTCCAGAATCAAGTTGGTTACTACCATTTCAGATGATATGCATGTGACTAAACACGACCTTTTGCTAAAAAAGAATCAAATTACTTGAGAGCCAGACATTACATATGCGACGATTTTATAGTATTGGGGACCAAAATCAGGCCAAGGTAGCTCATCATTTGCACGTGTGACTCATATTAATTTTATGTACCACCACATCTCCTCACCTACATCTACTAAAAGGAATGTGCGCCTAGTATTATGCATATTTACATTTTTTTATTTTTGTGGGTCCATTAATTAGAGTCGAATTAATAATAATGAATATTTGCGATACCTCAAGAAACTCTGCCCCAGCCTCAAGTTGAGATTGCTTAGAGGAAGTGATTGTGTGGGGATGTTGATAAATATTTCGCGCAAGCGAAAAGCTCCTGACGATAACCTTTCTTTTCTTCTCCATTTCCCCATCAAGCCTTATAGGGTTGGGCACGGGCACACTAGTAGGAATCGAGGTGGAGGTATTGAGCCTTTTGTGATAGGCAATTACTGCATTGACAAACTCCTGCATGCATCCATCAAGAAAACAAACGTAAATATGGTGGTATCCTCCGTCCTCCTTCATTAATGTAATGTAGGCTATTTTTGGTAAAACTAGCTGATATGTAATTTTGAGCTTATAGCTGAAAAGCTAGCTTATATGATAAAAATGTTTGGTAAATTATCTGAGCTAAAATAAAAATTTCAACTAGCTTATTTGAAAAGCTACCTAAAAATACTTATGAGATAAAGCTTGGGCTTTTTACCAAACAAAGCTTATAAGCTAACCAAATAAACTATAAGCTAGCTTATTTGGCTACCAAAAGGTAGGTAGGTACCTTATATGCAAAAGGGCAACCTGGGTAGTCGAAGTCCTCAGAATTGGGGCCCTCCTGCCTCATCCTCTCGGGATGGAACTGCAGGCCCATGATGAACTTGCCCTCGTTCGGACAATAAGCATCCGGGTCGTAAAAGGCCTCGACGAGTCCATCTGGCGCAAAGGCCATGGGCACGAACCTGTGTGCCAGCCTCCTGACCCCCTGATGATGATAGCTGTTGACCCATATCTCCTCCTCCATCCCGAACCATCCATGGAGTGGGGTGCCGGGGACGAGGCGTACCGGGTGCCGGTGGGCGTCGTAGTTTTGGTAGTCGATGTGGGCCACACCTCCTCTCGACAACTCCTTGTCCACGTCCTGGTAAAGGGTACCTGATGATGATGTAGGGAATCTAAAATCAATCAAATCTTATTTCATTCAAAAATCAAACTCCCCTAATAACAAAGCAGCAGAAGAGCCCTTTAATAAGAACGTCAAACTAAACCCTAGTTTATTCTCCAAACAAACTACTAATTATTAAATAATATTAATTTCTATAATAAACATACTACTACTACTACTAATAATAATCATAATTATTCTGCATCAGTACCCCACATACCCCCACATGCCACGTTTAGGAGCTGGGAGCCTCGGCAGATGCCCAAGTAAGGGATGTTACGCTCGAGGCAGAGCTTCGCGAGGGCGAGCTCTATGGCATCCTTCTCGCGGTCGAGTGCAGTGTCGGAGGCGTGGACGAGACGGATCTCGTCCAACTCCTCCGGAGAGAGGGAATGGGAATTAGCATCTCCATCTTGGGAAGAATTATTATGATTATTATTATAGAGGGATGGGTCAATGTCCTCTCCCTCGCACAAGAGGACTCCGTGAATGGGGCCGAAGCTGTCAACTAACGTGTGGACCCCACTTACGCGGGGAACTATCACGGGGACAGCGCCGTATTTTACGATTAGATCGAGGTGGTATTCGCCTGATAAATAACCAAAACCAATATATCATCACACACCATTCATTCCATATAAATCGTAATCCCAAACAAACAATCGGAATTCGAAAACTATTTTTCTTTACCTACGAAATCGACGAATTTGTTCTTGCGAACGCATCGCCTAGAGACTATTACAACGCGGGGCAATATCACCGACAGATCTGATGATGATTCTGATTCTGAAGCACCACCCATATATAAGTTGCCTTGCCTAACAAACAAAACGAACGATGTCTATGTCAATCAAATCAAATCCATCTAATTTCAAATTTCTACTAAATTATATACCCAAAAAAACATCAAGATTTATTTATCCTACAAAAATGTTGCAGAGATGGGTCAAAAAGAAATTTCTTTTCTGCAAAAGAGTATGGAAGATGGTTGACAAAAGAAAAAAGTACATATGCACAAAGCCCAGGCGCCGCTTATATGTATATATGTCTGCGGATGCCTACCTTTGGTGGAGGTCTTATCCTCACCCATCGCTATCCAAGTGCTGCCAGGTCTTATACTTCTTTATTAGCAATTTTATCTTATATTTTCAATAGACAAACTTTACCACACAAAAACATAAGGAAAGAATATAAATGTGCGCGTGCATTAAACGTGAAGCAATCCCGATAAAATGAAACTCAAACCGGTATCAACATTCATTTTAGCCTCGATTGCAAATCGAAAACAGTTTCGAACAAACATCACTACACAGTAACATAAGAAAAGAACAACAGTGCGCGTGCCTCAAACCCCATCAAAAAACGAAAACCAACTAAAAATAGCCAGCAAATAGCCCTAAAAAATAAAAAAATTACCGGCGAATTTCGCAGAGATACTTACGGGTGATCGGAAAGCGGCCGGCGAAAACGAGTAAACCCTAGAAACAGCGAGGAGGAAATATGGCTTTCTCCATTAAGAAAGGAACAAATTCGCGCGAGCGGTAAAAGAGGAAAAAAATGGCACACAAAAACGGCAAAAATTGGTCCACCAAAGCTATTGTCTATGCGAGTTTAAAAGCATACGAACGCCATTTTCATCAAAATCTTGACATTGTTTGATCATTAAAATAATATTTTCATATACAAAGTAATATAGTATAAATAATCATATAATGATTAATTAAATAGTGTATTTTTATGGTGGATGAATATATAAATTTTGTTATTGTTGTTTGTAATTAGTTCACATCAGTTAAATTAATTAATCACCCACTAAATGAGATATTGTTACAAAGTCCCAATTAATTAACGCAACTAATTAATAAAATATTTTTACATAAAGGCATTTTATCATGTTTGTTCCTGATTGATCACTTCAAATATTTTGCATAAAAGTCCAATCTTTATTATATACAAGTTATTAATTCATAAATATTTGACGATCTAAGAATGATATTATGAAAATGTTGATGATGAAAAAAAAAAATTAAATTAAAATACAAAAAAATTCAACAAATAAAGAATATTGATGATGAAAACGTTGAACAACACATACGCATACGTCAAGATTTGGTGAATCAAACAACATAAAGAAAATCTGACTAAACAATATGATTACAAAATATGAGCACTATTTTATTGAATAGGGTATATGTCGTATATGATGATAAAGACACGGTTTGATTTTTTTAGTTTTTACTAAACAAGATATTTGCTGGTAAGTGGTGTCCTTCAAAATTCCATGATTCAAATTCCAAGTACACACCCTTAGGCATATTCTATAGTTTCTTGTTATTTAAATATTATTTTATAATACTAATGGCATGATTGGTAGCAAGGAATGACATGGGAATGGAATGATTATTCCCTTACTCATTTCTTATCCCATGATTGATATATTTTTTGAGAAGGAATGACCATTCCAATGGGAATGACAAACCCATCTCCATGGGATTAGCCATTCAATAGTAAATGGAAGGTTTTCTCATTCTCATTTGTGTAGGAATCAATTTTGCTAAAAATAAAATTAACAAATAATAATAAAAAATAAATATATAATATATATTATAAATCATGATTAAAATATATTAAATAAAATTATTTTTTTTAAAAAAAATTCAAATAAAAAATTGAAAACTTACTTTTATTTATTTTTTAATTAGATATATTAAATACTTATATAAAAATGAAACTAAAAAAAACATTTATATATAATTTAAAAATATATTATTTTATTTTTATATATTATTAAAAATATATTAAAAATATATTAAACCTTTCTTTTTTCGGTATGCCGCCCCGCGAGCAAGGAGTGCCACGCACGAGCGGAGCGAAAACAAAGCAGGGGGACTTCTTCGTTGGAGAAGGCTGAACCCAGGTGCTACACTACAGTAGAAGCTTTGACAGTTTACCATGGCTTTCTCTGGGCCGTGTCTCAGTCCCAGTGTGGCTGATCATCCTCTCGGACCAGCTACTGATCATGGCCTTGGTAAGCTATTGCCTAGCACGGATACGTCGGCTGCTCCAGAACGCGACACTTGACTTGTGACTTTCCTTCAAGCAGTGAAATAGAAAAGCCACGCCACAAAAAATCCATGTCTTTCTTGGGTCCCAGAAAAGGCCTTTCGTTTTCCCCCCTTCGTTGGCCCTTGCCGCCTTCCTTAACAAACCCTCGAGCCCAGATCGGGCTAGCGAGATGGGGAAAGGCAAATGACCTACTATTAATAATATATTATTAAAATTATATTATTAAAAAATATTAAAAACATAAAATATATTATTATTTTTTTATAAATTATTAAAAATATATTATTTTATTTTTATATATTATTAAAAATATATTATTGTATTTTTATATATTATTGAAAAATAATTTATATATAATTTATTAAAAGTGTATTATTTTCTTAAAAAACTTTTATTTATTTTTATAATAAAAAATAATAATGTCATTTCATTCCAGTTCTATTCCTTCTGCATACCAAACGCATCAATGACAAAACATGTTTCATTTCATTCCCATAATCATTCCATTCTGCAATTCATTCAATTCCTACGAAATTCTATTTCATCATACCAATCATGCCATAAGAGTGTGATTGTGATTGGATATAAACTCTACACCAGAAAAATCAATCAAAATTCATATTTAATTCAACTCTACTATCTTGCATATTATCAATATAATTAAATAATATCAACCAATTATTTTTAATATTACATCAACTTTAATTCACTTTTCATCCACTCACATAATTTTAAGTAATCACCACTGTTGATATCCGAGTTTGAGCCACGAGTAACTCATAGGCCAAGACCGGCTACCCAGATGAGGATAGCGCGTGAGGTTGTTTCCCAGACCGGCATTTAGAGCACACGAAGAAACGATGTCGACCTCGGAAGAGCGCCGAACTAGAAAAGGAGATCTCGGAGACCAAGAGATGGGGATTGCTCAAAGTCGTAGTGAGAGTTCGACCTGGAGATTCGTCTAGATCGGCCCTAGCGTGCGTAAAAGACCTGACAATCATATAATATTATCACTTGTCATGTGATGATTGTTGATGGGACGCGCCACCCTAGACTGCCACCCTAATGCACCTTGATCGATGGGGCGCCCTGTCAGCATTAAATGCCCCATATGTGTGTGTGCATGACCGCGCGTCGCAACGCGGCAAAATTAAAATTTATATTTTCCTTAACCGACTTCTACCAACTAGTAGTAGTAGTGAGCATGGGTCGAACCCACAGGGAGTGTGAATCAAATTGTGAATTTTCTTGTAATAACTGAAATTATAAAAAGCGATAAATGGGGAGAGGGGGGAATTGAATTAAATCTAATCTATCTAAGCATGAAATATAAATAAGAAAATAAAAATAAAATAAATTAAGAGAAATATCTAGTTCACGGTTCCGTCTACACCCTCAACTGACTCGTCTAATCAATTTTAGTATCAAATCTCGCTATCTTATGGAATTACTAGCCCCAGGCAACCACACGGTCTGTTACCCGAATTTTTTCTTAATTTTAATTTAACTGCGAGACGCTCTACGATTAAACCTGACTTCTTGTACAGTCCAGAAAAACGTTTTCAAGATTTAATACAATTAGCCGCTTTACGAATTAGAAAAATAGGCTAGACTAAGTAGTGAACTCAACCGTGTTCGTTCACTTAAATAGGCTGTATTATCCCCGATAGTTACCATCTTCCGGTTACCTCTTATGAATTAAACACAACAACAATTACGGATTGAAGGTCTAATTCAGATGTAGATATGAAAAGCCTAATCTAGGTGCTCAATCTAAATAAGACTCAACACATCATGGTTAATTATTCAAAATAACATAAACAATTCCAAAAAGATATTGAAATTATCAACCATGAAATAAATGTTTTAAAATAACACTTATTTTGAAATGAATATAATGTAATTTCTTGTTAGTTACGTGCACCATATGAGTTGTGTACTAATTTTAAATTGACATGTTTTATGTAATTTTGCACGATATAAAATTCATATAATATTTTCAATAAATTAATATAGGTAAATTGTAATAAATATTGATTCAATTTTAAATTATAAATATTATTTAATAAGTATTTTTAATTTATAAATACTAATGAATATCTCTTGCACGGAATTCGTTTTAGTATGTAACACAAAAAGTTGACAAATATCTTATGTTGAACCAATCATTAATAACAAACATAAATGTCACGTGATCTCCAGACAAGGTACAATCTTAGCCACTAATCTTATCTACCCTACCAAACAAGGCCTATTTGATTGCTTCTTAGATTCACTTGTCTGAATCATTCAAAACATTTTACATACACACACACAAAGGAAACAAACAAATACTATAATACACCACACTTATTAGTGGCTGATCAGACTCTAAGCACAACAATATAGAAGAAAAAGCAAAGCAAAACCCAAGAACATAAAGCAGCAGATAGATAAGACTTTATTCTTCACATGCAGGGGACCAGAAGTTTCGGTAAACTACGAATTTTATCGATAAAGGCGGAATCGTCAAATTCGAACCCATTATCACGAGGCTCGGGACCAAACTCGGGATGTCTCCGTTTTCCGTTAGCTTCAGAGGATGTCCGTTTAACAACATGACTCGGCTCGTAAGATCGCCATTTTTGGGAGTCAAATGGTACTCCGCTCGGTACAGCTTCTTCTCACAAGCATTTTCTCCAACCCACGAGACCGATTTTTTAAGCTTGCCCGTGATGGAGTTGTTTTTCTCGGCTCGAATTTGGTTTTTCCCATCGGTTTGGACATCGACAATGTATGTTGTCTGGTTGCTTAGGTTGATCAGAAGTACGGCTATGCCAGGCTAGAAAAAACAAGAATTGTCATTCAGAGACAATTTTTTCTTTTTTTTTTTTGCTGAAAAATGAAAACTAACAGAAAAATAATATAATGTTGGTGTGGCCCACTTACGCTTTCTTTAGCACAATGAGCGTAAGCCCGCAAATATTTTGTCGAGTTGATGTTAACGTCAAGCACGGCTTTTCCCATTAGCCGGTGCCACAAAAGTGCGCTGATATTGATTGCATCAAAGCACGATATGTTAAGAATAAGCTGCAAAACTCGGAAAATGGGAAAAAATTTATGTCTGATTAGCTTATCCTAGCTTATCCTATCCTACCTGTAATAATCAGGATTGGGAACAAATGTAGTTGTGTCTAGGAGCCCGTAAAAACCGCCAATCAAAGTCTGCCTGCAATACACTTTGGTTTGAAACTTAGCTGCCATGGCGATTTGATCCAGATACCTATTAAAAGATTATGTTAGACTTCTTGTCAATTTTTATCCTTAAAAAAGAAAACAAACAAAGCAATAGGGATTTACTTTAAGTAGAAAATAAATTCCAGCCTAAAAATTTGATATTACTACAATTGGTAACTTTCTTGAAATTCTTTGAAAACCTGTTGATTTGTAATTTGAATTTCAAATTCATTCCTACACTTAAAGGAAAATATCATAAGCAGATTTTTTTGGATACATTTCATTGTATCTTAAATTACATATAATCACATTCCTAACAAACATTAAATTTGCTCATATATTTGTAAATTAATTACATCAATAAATAATATTAATATACATTAAATATTTGTCATTATAGAAAAAAAGAATATTACTACATAAGTGTTATAAATAATAATGACATTATACAACAATAAATTTTTTAATGAAACAATATTTGAGTATTATAATGAACCAAAAATTTTAAAAAATGTTCTAAGGTACGAAACCCCTGTGCGCCTTAGAATATGAATTGAGGTTATAAGTTCGGAAAAAAATAAAAAATAAATACCAAAAGCTGTCGAGAAATGTGTTGGATATGTTTGGTGCACCATTGTTATAGGCTCCTCCTGACTCGCCGACCCATGCGGAAGCCCAAGGTCCCTTCGATTGGATTGTGGAAGTAATCGTTTTGAATAGGAGAGATGTTTTATCCAAATGATCGGGATTCAAGATGTTTTTCATTGTATGGCCACCATTTCCTGTCATAACCGAAGAAGATAACATATATCTAAACCAATTACTCGTGTACTACAAAATG
>BKCP01005516.1:1329173-1339308 GCA_008636005.1 Striga asiatica | reverse complement strand
TTTTTTTTTTTTTTTTTTTTTTCAAACGATAGATAACATTGCAATCTAAAAAAAGAACATAGTCCAAGTACATACGGTGATATTCCAAACTAACTGACGGTCAAGAAATGGAAAATGAGAGTAGAAGAAAGATGTGATTTGGAAATATTGGACTAGACAAATAATTTATGGTATTTTCCAAACTTATCTATATATAAATCTATACTTATATAAAAAGTCATTCCATTTACTAGAATTAATAGGAGAAAAGTCAACTCATAATTAATTACACACCATATTTAGAAAATTTTAAATATTTTAAATCATAAAATAAGGTAGCATTAAATGTCCTTAAAATTATGGGCTTTGTTGAATTCATTTTTTAAAATTTCGACAGATATTGAAGTGAATATGAAATTCAAAATCTCTTCTCATTTTATTTTTAATAAAATCTGCATCCAAATTTACGTGTTGTTTTGAAGTAAAAATTTGAAATTCAAAATCTATTCTCATTTTAGTTACAAGAAAATTAGGTTGTATTCAATACTTGGACCAATTTAAAAATTATTCTTTAAATGAAGGAATTTATAGATAATTGTTATCTCTACTTAATCACATGATTATTTTCAATATAAAAAGAGACAGATTACAAATTAGTGAATCATATATTACCTAATTCAATATCTTAACATTAGGAATAAATCCATAGTATTATGTATATCCTTATCTCATATTATTATATCAATTAAGAATATATTATAGTTATATTATCAAATCATAAAAAGATATTAAATCCATATTGTAAAAATAATAATTCATATAATTTTATAACAATTCTACTACACTATAACATTATTCGTTTCTATTATATAATAAATAATAATTAAATAATATAGTGAACAACAATAAGTAAAACTGTTATTTTCTCTTATTTCAAGGGATAAATTTATATGCTAAAATTAAATTTTTATTAGTATAAATATTTTAGTGAGATAATATCTTAATTATTTTACAAGCTCGCCCTAACATGCTCATATTTAATGTTCTGGCTAAAAAACAACGCTGGTTAAAAGACGTGGAAAAAAACTTATAATAGCCTGTTGTGTTTTAGACTTAACGTTAATTAAAAGAGGTAAAAAATAGATAATAACCATATTATTCTTCAGACTTAAACGGACAAGGGTGTGAAAATAACTCATTTAATATCTCTATCCCGTGCATTGCACGGGCGGTACGCTAGTATAAAGAAAAGTTTAACTATTTACTAAAAATAGCATGTAAATTTCTTTTTTTTCGAAAAATGTTTCTAAAAGAAGAAAATTTGTAGCCGTGACTATAAGCTTTTCAACATTTTTTTTGAACTTTTTGAAAATTAAAACACCAATTATTTCTTTCCATAATATTTATTTTTATTTCTAATAAAAAGATTAGTTGTTCCTTCATTATATGCCAAGTAGTAAAAGGGATGAGTAGACTAATTTTTTTTTCCATAATCTTTGTATTTATTTAATTACTAAAAAAAAGTTTTAATTCAAAATCTTTGTAATTATGCGCTCAGTATATGATTTTCGTTATCTTCTAAAGTGTTTGATTGGTAAGCATTTAATCTATATATAAAGTTTAAGTATTTACGATAAATCATATATTTATTTGTTAATTAAAAAAATATTCTTAAAAGAGAAAATTTCTATAAAATTATTCACGGGCGTCATATTAACAATGCAATAAACTAATTATTTTATTTCTTTTTTATGAAATAAATATACCTTAAATAGAAAAAATAATATTCATAAAAAATGTTTATTAAAATTTGAAACAATATTAAATTCCTTTACTTTTTCTATTAATTATTTACTTTTTTTTATTTCACAATAAATATAATTTTTATTTCTTATCTCTGATCAATCGACCGATTTTTTTTAATTACATATCGATTGAACACTATTTTTTCAATTTCTATTGATTATTTATTTATTTAATTTTTATTTTTTTTTATAAAAAACACCCATGTGGTTACTATTTCTCAACTTGTAATACAATACCAGTATTGCCCTATACGTCAATAGTTAAAATTCCAATTAGTAATGCTATCTTTTAAACATTAATAATTTCATTTAATATTTGTTCGTCACAAGACTCACAACTCCACATTATTACCGATCTATAAACTTTAATTTTTGAGCTATTATTTTTTATTTCTCGAGAAAGATATGCAATTGATGATAAATTTCATACAACAGTGTATGTTAAACAATTCTACACAAAATTTGTAATTAACCAAATTTTGACTTTAAGGAGACACCAGATCTATCAATTGAAGCATGTCAAAAGTTTGCTTTTAGGCCATGAGTGGATATAGATATATTGCTATTGGTATTTGATTTTTTTTAACAATATAATGTTAATTTTGAGAAAGTTGTTTATTTAGTTTTTAGTGTCATTTTAAGTTTATATTAAAATAATACTAAAATAAAATAATTAAAATTAATTTAATGTAAAAACAAAATACATGATTCTAATGTGAATTGATGAATAATAACTTAAAGTTGATTTAATGTGTAAAGATGATTGATTGACATTATTTAGTTATATTGAAAATAGTGAAATTGAATTAGAGTCGGAATAAATATTAAGTCGAGATCGAAATGAAGTATGGAGCATATATTTATATCCACTCATACCCTCAATTATTCATGTTTTAATGATTACTAGGGGTTTGATTGTTTATGAATTTAATTAGTTTTTATTTGATTTGTCTTTAAATTATAGTTAATTTTGAAAAAAGGTGGTATGATTAGTTGTTAGTGGATATATAAAATAATATTTTAAAAAAATAATTAAAGTTAATTTGATGTAACGTAAGAGAAAAATGATTGGAAGTGATGATTAGTTAAAATTATGTAAGTAGATGAATAGTGAATTAAAGTTGATGTGATGTGTAAGAATGATTGTTTAATATTATTTAATTATATTGATAATATTGGAGATAGTAAAGTTGAGTTAGATTTTAATTAAATTTTAATTTTGATTAGTGTTTTTACTGTTCAAACCATATCCAATCACTTCCTAGGCAACTTTAGTTAGAAAGCTAACCACAAAATAGGCTTCTATTATTTGTTTTAGAAAACAAGTGACGAGTGATGATAAATGTGGATCATGAGTAGATTTCTACAATACAGTCATAATATTTTTCTTTTTTTTTAAAAAGAAAAATATTGTTGTATTAATATACACCTACGTGCACATGTGTATGCATTGATTCAATAGTACAAAACTCAACNAAAGCAATGAACGAAACATCCCTCAACACCTTTATTACAACAACGCCAACAGTTACGGCAACTTTCGACCCCAGAGTCGATCCGCCGTTGATATCCGCGGACACGGAGTTTCCAACCTTCAATTCATCTCTGGCCCCTAATGCACGAGAATTTGCGATCGACAGTGGGATTTTATGGAGCAGCAACAACTCTTGAATCGTCCGCCATCGATCGCACCAACCCTCGACAATCAACCACAAAGTTGGTCTTTTCGCGATATGATCAACAAACATAGAAACCATGTGGATATGATCTCTAAGGATGAACTGGAAGAAGAGGACAGTGAGGAGGACGTTTAAGTGGATTTCTCACACCCGATATCAAAGTAACTACATGCTTCTATGATCTAGTAAGCAAAGAATGGCATAATGTAATTGTGATTAAACACTTTGATGAGTCCCTTTCAATGTCGTCCTTGTACAATCGCTTGACTAACATGTGGCCTTTTATGACGGAGTGTAGCATGATGGATTTTGAGAACGGTTTCTACCTTTTATTCATCTTCGCACTCATGATGATGCAGTTTGGGTTCTCACGGGAGGACCCTACGTGGTAGGAGAGGGATACATGCACGTGCTGTTAGATCCAAGGTGTAAAACACGGGAATCCTACGAATTGATATGTATTTTTCAGTTCTTACAAAGAATCTAAAAATAGAAAATTACAATTGAACTGAAAAATAAATTACAACTGAAAACAAAACAGAAAGATTAAAGCCGAGGCGAGTAAACTCTTTCCGCAAGAAGAATACGCCTCGTGTGGCAGCTCACGGTTCAAGCGTAACTTCCCCAAAGATACAACGACAAACATATTTAAATCTGTAGCACACCAGATTCACAAGCTCCGGCGAACTGGAACCGAGTCGAGAATTGATCACTTAAAAATAGGAATTAAATTATCTCTCTGATAATTTTTCTCTATTTTTCTCACTAATATTTTTATCCCTCAACCATTCTCTTGGACCGATTTTTTTCTTTTCCTTTATTTTTCTTTCTTTTCTCTCTATTCCCTTTCTTTCTTTTTCTTTTATTCTCTACAGTCTCTCTTCCCTTCATCTCATCACCCATTTATATTGATGGATTAATTAGAAATTTGGCGTTGTTAGTTGGCAATTAGTTGGAATAGTTGGAAAATGTTCAAGTGGTTGGGAATTGGTTGAGGGAGTTGAACAAATACACTCACATTTTTTCTAACACGTGCAGCCATGGAACCTTGAATTTGATGCAACAAACAAAGAGATATCGGCTACCGTTGCTTGGATCCGTCTACCAGGAATGTCGGCTCATTTATGCCACAAAAAGATCTTTTGTACGATTGGGAGAGTCGTAAGAAAAGTGGTTAAAATTGACCAACAGATGTTGCGCTAACCCGAGGCAAATATGCTAGGCTTCTGGTGCTCGTCGACCTCACAAAACCACTGTGTGTAAGCTTCACGGTCAATGGAAAAAGGCAACGAGTGGTCTACGAGTACATGCCTAATATTTGCTTCCAGTGGGCAGAATGGCTCACTCAAGCAGCGTGTGTCCTCACCGACCGCCGCCTAAGGTGCAGCCTGGAAGCAATAAAATTCCATCGGCTACACGTGCAGAGTGGCGAAGGATGCTCCGGGGTGCAAAAGAAAATGGAGGACGAGGACGACGAGTCGATGTAGGGACCGTGGGTCCAGGTTCCACAACGCGCCCGTCAGCCATATCCTAGGCGCAATAGAGGGGATACAGATCAATCCAAAAAGATTTTCTAACCATCTTCAGGATCTCGATTCGATCTTCTGGCAAGGGAGGAAACCAAGGAGTCAAACCAGACCTTTAATTTTGAGGTGCAAATCTTGGAGAAATCGGGGAAGAGACTGAGACTCCTAATTTGAACCAGACTGATAAAAAAGAGGGTGAATGGCGCGTGTCGTAAGGAAAAACAAACCTAACGGAAATAAACATGCCGCACTCGTATCTGGTGGAAACTCAAATAGACCGAATGGATCGAACAAAAAGAATAACTACAAAACACCGAAAGGTCGCAACCCTTGGTGATTATAAGATGTCTTTTGGCCACTAGATGGGTCCGCTCTCGTTCAGATACATCCCAAAAGGTGTCTTTTGACACTTAAACCTCTTGGAGGTGCTTTATTACATCTATAAATACTCACATACATGAAACAATTCATAATTTGAGAAAGTGAAGAGCTCTTGCATTACATTTTCAAACTTCGTAACGCATATTGTATTATTTGATTTTTTTTCATTGAGTCTTGAGAGTTCGAAACAATAGTATTGTTCGCCGAAGGCTTGAATATTTGAAGTACCGCTATATACAAGTCGAAAATCGTTGAATCTTGGAGGCGTTTGCCATTAACCATGGGTATTTTACGGGACAATTTCGTCTTAAGGAGAACGTAAATATTACGTGCCTCAACTTTGATTTTGTTTCGTTTCCTTCATTCTCCTTAAGCCGTGCAATTGATATTCACAAACCACAAACATTACAATATTCACCAAGACATTAGTATTATGAGAGGTTTTCCAATTTTAGGATATCTGTCGACTTTTGTTCTGCTTGAACTATAATAGGCGTCGTGTTGTAGCACTCACATCACATCATCGTTGCAACACGCATTTTTACATACATGCATTTTTTTTTTACATTCATAATTGCATTGTCGTTGCATAATCAGAATGCTTCTTGAAGGTATGAAGATGTGATGGTGTATTTTTGTACTTGATAAAGATGTGAGTCCATGCTCTAAAATCAAGATTCTTATTATTGTTTCCTGCCTTTAATTAGTAAGAAAGAAAAAGAAATTGCATATTGGAGACCTTAAGGCTTAAAGAGAAAGAACTATTTGTTTGTACCACATGACTGGATGAAAAAAAAAAAAATTAACCCATTGATTTCACTAACTATTGTCGAGATTTATTGTATAAATGAGAATTTCATTCGCATTTGTGACAATTGAGATGCTATTGAGTTTTTTCACGAAAAAATGCTTTCTAAAAATTATTAGGAAGACTGTGAACTTCATCTTTTCTTTGTGAGTTAAATTGACAATCGAGAGCATTGGGATCATTAAAACAAAAACTTTATAATTATTAATTTTTCATAAACATCAAGCAATAAAATATCTGTAGCAGTCGGATATGTTGCTAATTTCAGGTTAAGTTTTTGCCTTATTTATTTGTTTTTATACAATTTCGGGTGATAACACATTTTGAGTTTTTTTATTTTTTTCCAGTACAAAGATGGAGGCCAGAGACATGAAGGGTGACTAGGCAAGCACTTGTCTAGGGTGGGACACCCCGATTATATCGTGATTAAGCCAAGCTCCCAACCCAGAGGAAGGTAAAGAAATTTGGTGCACACCCAATGATGAGGATGTCGCCAAGGCCGCCATGTGATCAGCTGCAAAGTTAGCTTCTCTATGCACGCGTTGGATCTTAATACGCCATTCCCTTTGAATCAAGTTGCGAAAGGCCCGGACTAGCATCATGTGCTCCTAATTTATCGCCAGGTCCAAGGATCATCTTCTTCACGCATGGGCTGTCGACTTCTGCTATAACCTGACGAAATCCCACGTCCCAAGCCAGTTGTAGGCCCTGAAGAAGGCCCCAAAGTTCGACACCCGTAATTGTACTAAACTCAATATTCATGAGGAACCCTTTGATCCATCGACCGCCCTCATCTCGGATCAGGCCTTTAGTTCTACTTAAGCGCGTGGTGATATTAAACGCACCGTCTGTATTTACTTTGATCCAACCCGACTGTTGTAGGGAAGCATACGAATGGGAAGGATAAACGAGATACTCTCTCGGTAAAACTGACAATCAATTCATATTTCTTTCATAATCAAATTCACTGCAAATAACAAAGAAGGAGTCTTTAAATAAGACTCCTAAAGCCCTAAACCTAACTTGTTCACCAATCTACTAAAGAATAATAATAATTATATTTATTTCTGCATCATTCTCCCCCGGTGAGCAGGATGCACCCTCGAATCCGACCCGCTCAGTTGGAGACATCTCATGACATGAATAGCCCAACGTTTCCCCCGATCGAATACGAAGGTTGAAGGTCGCCGAACAACCCCGAAAGTAAACATAATCTCGGGCAAGGATTGCACTGTTGCAAAGGCACATGTACACGCCTTCATACGCATAACCCACACAGCTGAATTAACACAAAACATACCACGTTGTTCGCCGCGCTCAAATCTATAACTACGGCCAAGCATCCCGTTGTTGAGAGACTTCGCGATAGACAAAAAATGGCCCACCAGTTATTGAGCCTCGGCTTCGGCTCCCAAAAACCATCGTTGGCCAAGATACTCCAAACATCGGGCTTCAACGACGGTATCACCGTCAAAGGCTCAACTTCTGCGACGTCCCACGCGGGACCCATATTGCCGCAAAAATATGTCTCTGTCACCAGAGGCTCCTCATAGAAAATAGGCGGACCGTCGTACAATAGCCTCTCATCTTCCTCAAAAATCGCACTTTGTTGCCGCAGATCTTGATCGTCATGCGCAGCAACGAGCTTAGTCTCGACGGGCCGAGGCGGCCACTCTCCGAAGGGATCCACCTCCGAGATGGTCTCCTTGCCGTCTGCATCGCCGGGAGGCTGTTGTGGAGATCGCCGACAGGACGCCACGCCTGGAACACGATCTCCACTTCCTCTGTGAACTCCCCCGCGCACACCCCGGTCGCCGGCGGCACGGTTCATCTACAAATTCCAGACCACGGTTTTAAGCGTCAAACACAAATCCTCGATCCCCGTCGAAAGATCTGCAAACCTATCCGTGAAACCGATCGTTGAAGGTTGCATCACGTCGTTTGTTTGCGACATCTTGTCGTCCCGATGACATCGCGAATCGTACTGACTGCTGATACCAACTGATGTAGGGAAGCATACGAATGGGAAGGATAAAGGAGATATTCTCTCGGTAAAACTGGCAATCAATTCATATTTCTTTCATAATCAAATTCACTGCAAATGACAAAGAAGGAGTCTTTAAATAAGACTCCTAAACCCCTAAACCTAACTTATTCACCAATCTACTAAATAATAATAATAATAATAATAATAATAATAATATTAATAATATTATTATTATTATTATTATTATTATTATTTAGTATTATTATTATTATTATTATTATTGTTCTGCATCACCGACTCAGGCACGGTCCAATGTATCATACAAAAAACATGCAGCTTGGTCCCTACCTTCATGTAAGCTGCGTTTGTCCAAGCATATGTCTCAGTCATGCGTAGGACCTCCGACCTCCGATTTTCACAGCTTAATGTCCGGAAATTGAAGATACGATCATTCCTCCACCTCCACGATCTCCATGCGGTAAATGAAAACATGCAACTCCCGTTGTCACTCGAGCCCAGCCGAGCCTGCAATAAATTCTTCCTCAACCAGGTTTTAATAGGCTGGTGGAAGAATTCACCATTTATATCCACTGAGAGCAGTCGGACCCACAGGCACTTAGCGAACGGACAATCCCCTCAAGGCAATGCAGTGCTGATTCAATTTCTCCACAAAAGTCACAATTTGTCGAGGTAGAGATGTGCCTCCAGACCCGTTCACAATTGGTAAGTAATCGATCTTTGGCCACAAGCCATAGGAAGGTTCGAATTCTTTGCGGTACCGAGGATCGCCAAATTAGTTTCCAAACGGTTTGCCTGGGTCTCTTTCCGATTGTAAGACAGCCTTGTAGGCTGTACCCCTGGAGAAGTTACCGTCATGGAAGGGTCCCCACATAACTCGATCCCCTCCAGCCGTGGGCCTCGGTGGGAGTGTACCTGCGATACGTAGAATTAACGCTAAGGGGAGAATTTTATTAAACGAATCCCATTTCCAATTACCGCACTCATCTACGAAGTCCGCAACCGTCGAGTGGAGGCTGCCGAGTGACATATTTAATAAATGGACCGGCCGTGCCTAACCAGGGGTCAAGCAAAAAATGAGTTGTTTCTCCATTACCTAGGGACCGACGGATTCTTTTTACAACAGCGGGCCAAATCTTGGTGAAGGCTCGCATCAAGGCCGACCCCTGCTTGCATTGAAGGTTTTCCATGATGGTCGATAGGTTGATCCCGTACTTTGCTTTTAGGAGTCGCATCCATAGAGACTCTCGTTGTATTAACATCCTCCATCCTAACTTCATCAGTAGGGCTAGGGGTGAGCATGGTGCGGTTCGGTGCAAAACCGCACTGAACCGCAAAAAACCGAAAACCGAAATTTGTTTTTTACCCAAACCGAACTGCACCGAAACATGTAGAAAAACCGAACCGAAACCGCACCGAAATTTTCGGTTCGGTGCGGTACGGTTTCGGTTAACCGCAAATTAAAAAAAAAAACAAAAATAAAATGAAGCTACATCATCATCTATATGCAACCTTACCAAACCAAAAGCCCAAAATTTGAAAGTGAAAAACTAGGGAAAAAAATTAGATTTTAATGTAATGTTGTTAATTTATAATTGTTATTGTTATTGTTTATTACTTTACTTATTTATTGTTAATGTTAGTCATCCCAAACTAAAGTCCCAATATGAGCATGTATATGTACAATACAAATATTTTAATATATGTCATATCTGTAATAAATAAATTAAAAAAAAAAACATTTTCGGTGCGGTTCGGTTAAAACCGCATCATTCGGACAAAATATCGAACCGCACCGAAATTTGTGCAGTTTTTCAATATTTTAACCGCACCGAAAACCTAACCTTAAAAAACCAAACTGAACCGAACCGAATACATCGGTTCGGTTCGATTTTTTGGTTTCGGCTTGGTTTTGCTCACCCCTAAGTAGGGCACAGTTCATGCGACGAATA
>BKCP01005516.1:1312517-1329145 GCA_008636005.1 Striga asiatica | reverse complement strand
CTCTTCTTTATTCTTGCAGACTTCTTACCAAGGTACCAAATGTAATTTCCTCTTCTCTTCTGAGCCACCCAGACGAAAGCACGACTCCTACGCTCAAGTCCATCGGTAAAATGCCGACTGTATGGAATAGAATGGTAATGTGCTTAAAACTGACTGGGTAAGGGTTACCCGCCCCGCCATTGAAAGTGATCTCATACGCCACCCCGCTAGGCGCGCCTCCGCCTTATCCAGGATGCGAGTATGTAGCTTTGGTTATTCAGCCATGAAGAATAGGCACTCCAAGGTATTTACCCAGATAGTCCGTCCACTTGAAATTTAGGGTCTGTCAACCTATGTTGTTCATCTATCTCCACATTATCAGAAAAAAGGACTCGCGTCTTTTCTGAGCTAATTTTCAGTCCCGAATTAGTGCAAAAAAGATCGAGGACTTGCTTCAGGATCACCATCTGCTCATTCGATGCTTCCAAGAAAAGGAGAAGATCATCCGCGAACATCAAAAAAGGCGAGTGTCCCTCTCCCAACTGAAATCGAACTCCATGCGTGTCCTTCAACCGTATTGTCTCTGAAAAAACAAAATCTATCATTATATTAAAAGATTAACCATTTAACACTTTTAGCAAGTTTTTCCCGCCAAATACATTTAATATCTCCAAAAAATAGAGCAGCATTAAATGTTGTCCTTAAATCATGGCAGTTGTTAATTTAGTTTGGAGAAAATCGTGGCAACTAAAACAAACAACATTAATTACGGCTGATTTAATATTTAAATGGTAAACAAATATTACTTTTTTATAACTAATTTAAATTTACGTCTGTTTAAAAGTAAAAAATTATTTTTGTAATTTCAACAAATTTGTACTCTTTAATACACGGCTAATTTAAAATTAAGAATTTACTTTTGTATTTTCACAAAAAATCGTATAAAGAAGTATGGCTGGAATAATAATAAAAAATTAATTTGTTAAACCATGTTTTGCACTCATAGATACGAATTCTCATCAAATTCAAGATTTAAAATTGTGAAGAATGTATATATATGTGGACTGATTGAAGATATATGATTCCTTAAATTAAGGAATTTTTTCCAGTAAAAAAAAAATATAAACTTTGAATATAGATTTTATTAGTAGTGTATACCAAAGAATATTGTTACATTTAAAATTCATATGAAGAAGAATTCTATTAATTTTCAAATTCAACATCTCATACAAATAATATAATACACTTTTACATTCTATGAAACAATATTTAAAACCCACCGTTCAACATGCATAAAATGTAAAATTACCTAACATGAATCATTTTAACTTTCTAAAATCAGTACACAATTTGCTCGGTATGTACTAATAGTCTAATAGTTAAGAGTTAATATTTGCTATGACATCTATTGGTTGGAAAGAATTCCATTTTGTATGGAATTCGAAATGAAAAAAACATATTCTGAAAATCAAATCTGGTTTAGAGATCGATTTCTTAATGGCCTTAAATTATGCAAATATATTGTTTCAGTTTTTAGGATTCTTTTTTATTATCTCAGTCTTTGCATTATATGAAATCTATACTTATATAAAAAGTCATCCTATTTACTAGAAATAGTAGAGAGAAAAGTCAAAGGTAATTAATGCTTGCTGGAAATAGAATGATATTAATTACAGATTTGTTTTGGTATTTATAGGCTTGACATTAAAGATTTGTTATGGGATAAAAATCAGAACCGATTTTTTTTACCTTTGTTGGAAAAGTCAAAGGTAAGTATAGATTTGTTTTATCCCATAGCATCGGTTTAGTTAAGAAAATCCCATCAAATGAGTTTTATATGTCAAGCCTACGAATAAAGATTTAATCGGTCAAAATTAAATCTTTATTTTACGTCACCCATAAATAAAGTAGATGTCAAGCCTAAATTGAAGGGTTTAAATGTCTATATAGTCATTGATTTACGTAAATATATCTAATGTTTAAATGTTGTGTAGATTGAAAATTCCTTCTTATCATTTTACAAAAAATCTTATTATTATTGTATGGAAAATCAAACTCATAATGTTGTGTACAAGGTGGTTTTTAATAATATATGATTGTTTGTTTGTCGAATACTATCTTATTGTATAATTTTCCTGCGTATTATAAAACTTTTATTGAATATTGCATCTTATAATATAGTATTTCTTAAATAAATATATCTCGTGCCTCGCACGGGTCACGTACTATATATATCGCGTACATTTTTCTATATTCATGTATATAATTATAAGTCTGGATAAATAGCCTTAAAATTGTGCACCCCGTGCATAGCACGAGCTCTATACTAGTATTAGTTAACAAAATAAACCAAATTAAAATATTCGAGTATCAAAATTGAAATAATGTCGAGGTACTCGATTGAATATTTCCTATTTATTATTATTATTATATTATTATTATTATTATTATTATTATTATTTCCATCTCTCTGTTTATTTTTTCTCAGCATCGGCACCGTGTGAGCCCTCGTGAGGCCTTCTTTCCCAAATTCTCCATTTCTCTAGCAGTTCAAGAAAACCCTAAACGATCAACACTGCGAAGAAGAAATTCTGTTAGATCGAATCAAATCGAGCTGAAAAAATGGCAATGGCTGCACTCAGACGTGAGGGAAGGCGAATGGCCGCCCCTCTAATGACCCCGCGCCCGTTCAACCCTATCAGCTCCTCCAAGGCTTCTTCTGAGTAAGATATGATCCTTCCTTCTCGTATTTTGTGTTGTGTCATGATCTTTTGTCGGAGTTTTTTTCTGTTTCGATTGTATTTGCTCGTCCTTCGATTAGACTCTTGTGAAACCCAGTTTTTGTTTTCAGTTTGTTGTTTGTGTTTTGATTGGAAACTCGAATCGGTGAAGGGTTTTGTCTATCCGTATACCCCGTCATTCATTTTATTGGACTTTTGATGTATTTTCTTATATTTGTTTGCCGGGGGCATGTGGCATTTCAGGTATGATCTCATTAAAGGCGATAATGCCATTGTTTGAATTTATTTGAATTGTTATTGAGGTTAAAAGATGTTGGTTGAGCTAGTTGAGCTTCAAATTCATCAGATGAAATTATGGGATTAAAAATGGTGTCATGGGTTTGCTAAATCAGCATGTAAAAATGGGTATTCAAAATGAAGTGGTTACGATTATTTGTTAATGACTTAATGTATAATATATTAGTCGTAAATGAGGATGAGTTAAGGTGACTTAATACTGTTCGGTCACTTTGTATGCATGTACTAATAGATAAAGGTATATTTGTAAAAATTGGAGAATGAAGGGTATATCTGCGTTGGAGGGGATCTCAACAGCTAGGTGGGTGGTAGTGTGATAGACGAAAAGATAAGTAGAAAAGCATAATGCATTTGGATAAGTATTGCCATGAGTAAGAAATTTTGCTTGTATCATTATGAGAAGCAAGTTCCTCAATTCATTTTCTTGTTGAACTATTCAAAAGAAATATTCGACTTTTAAATATGAAAGAGTTCTCCTTCTGTAACTCAACAAATTGATCAAATATCATTTGTATCCTTGAGTTATTTTCTGGTGTATTAAATATCTGTAGTCCTTGTGCATTTCTGTAAACGGTTGTGATTTTCTTTGTCATGCTTGTTTATCGTTGTCTGCCTCTAAAAGTTTACTTCATGTCAACAGGGAGTATGCTGTTTCTGGAGTTCGCTCCATTTCAACTCAAGTTGGTAAGATATATTCCTAATATATTACGGACTTACTTTTCTATTATTTGCTTTACCCTGTCATTTTCGTTATCTTGTTGTGCTTATTCTAAAAGTAAATTTTTAAAAAGTAAACTTTTATTCTAATGCTCGAAACATGCAGTCCGCAATCGTATGAAGAGTGTCCGGAATATTCAGAAAATCACAAAGGCAATGAAGATGGTTGCAGCTTCAAAGCTCCGAGCCATCCAAACAAAAGCTGAAAATTCACGTGGACTATGGCAGCCTTTCACTGCTCTTCTTGGTGACACTCCAAGTGAGTTGATGGTTAAATTGTATCTCACTTTATTTAATTCCTTCCATTTAGTTACTGGAAGATTTGCTCTTGTAAGTTACAGGTTATTCTAACAATGATTGATTTGATATTTTGATCCATTTGAACCATGCATCCGCACATCATATGTATATTTTTAATGACTTACCATCTGTTAGTTGACTCAGGGTGGCATCCAAACTTTTCTGCGTGGGGTGAGGTAAATGGTAGAAATTCAATCTTTCGAAACAAATTCGTAACTGGGAGCATGAATACCTCTTCTTTATGTTAAAACTGCACAGGAAACTCCAGAAGTAGCCGTGACTCATTTTCTTTAATAATAATTTCTTAAGCAAAAATTATATCATGTAATCTTCTTGTCTTCATTATACTGGAGGTTTGAGGCTGACTATTTTGAAGTTTATTATATAATATTGTGCATATTGTAACATTGTTGCCCCAAGATGAAGGATTTTCTATTACCAATTGGATGATAAATTGTAACTACTGAAAACCTGAATCACTTATATGAGCTTATTATTATTATTGTCTATTCCTCTCCTTTTGGCAATTCCTGTTAAATTTAATTCTGTTTGTTGCTATGTTAATCCTAAATATTTCTCTCTGGGCAGTTTAGAATTTGGTTTCAAAATATCCTTATCTTTACAGCAAAAGAAGTTTTATTATTAATTTTAACTTACAAGTTGGTGTAAAATTTAATGCATCAGGTGTTGATGTCAGGAAAAATGTCATTGTCACTATCTCTTCGGACAAAGGTCTTTGTGGCGGAATAAATTCTACAGCTGTGAAAATAAGCAGGGGCCTCCATAAGTTGAATTCTGGTCTGTTTTTAATGTCCCAGCTCCCAAGCTATGTGCTTGTGTTTTCTTCGTCATTACCTCCTCATTTTTTTGCCACAAGGTAATTAATTGGTTTTTTAGTTGTGTTTTGCAGGCCCTGAAAAGGAGTGTACGTATGTCATTCTTGGAGAAAAGGCGAAGGCGCAACTTGTGCGTGACTCGAAAAAAGACATTGAGCTATCTATTACAGAGCTGCAGAAAAATCCTCTGAACTATACACAGGTGGTTACTTAGGCTCATGCCTGGCAAAATGATACAGGATACCTATCCTAATTCCTTAATGATTCTAGGAGAAAAAATGTTTTAGAAATATTGATGGTTTTGTTCCATCTAAGCTTCTTGAGTTTAAATCGTAGTTGCGCAGGAATATATCCAAACGGTTAGTTTTCTTCCAGAATAATCCGTAGCAGTTTTTCAAAAGTTTTATTAGATGTTCCATTGCAGGTTGCTGCACTTGCAAATGATATCTTAAAGAATGTCGAGTATGATGCATTAAGGATAGTGTATAACAAGTTCCATTCTGTTGTATCATTCGTGCCTACAACATCTACTGTATTATCTCCTGAGGTTGGTGACCGTCTGACCTTTTATTGGCCTGCGTTTTGGAATGTACGAGCTTTTGTATGATACTAATGGATATGACGCTGATGTAGGTTGTAGAGAGAGAAGCTGAGGCTGGTGGAAAACTCAGCGAACTGGATAGCTATGAAATTGAAGGTGGTGAATCTAAGTCAGAAGTGCTTCAGAATCTCTCCGAGTTTCAGTTTTCTTGTGTAGGTTTTTTACCTCCTCTCTCTCTCTCTCTCTCTCTCTCTCTACATATATATATTTCCTATAAAGTATAAATTGAAAAGGTTTGGGTAATGTTTTTGGGGCAGATGATGTTCAATGCTGTACTAGAAAACGCATGCAGTGAGCAGGGTGCTCGGATGTCTGCCATGGATAGCTCGAGCAGGAATGCCGGTGATATGCTTGATCGTCTCACTCTCACTTATAACAGGTTTCGTCTTTTTCTCTCTCTAAAACCATTACCTATTTTCTCTCTCTTTCTCATACTCACACATAGGGCTGCAAACGAGCTGAGCAGAGTCGAGTATTAGCCGTATCGATTAAGATTGATTTTTTTTTTTTTACCTCGATTTATGACACTCAAGATCGACTCGACAAAATAAGACAATCTCTCTAGCTCCTCTCGAGATCGATTGAAATCAAAATGCTCGAAAGATTGCTCGAGCTCGGCTCGAATTCGATTCAAATTTCAAATAAAATTACCAAAATATTGTAATATTTATATATAAGGGGTATTTTAGTAATTCACTACATACTCGAGCCGCTTGACCTTCCAAATCCTATGCTCAAGATCAACTCGATAACATGCTCGAGCCGAGCTTTGACTTGAGCGCTCGTGAGCCGTTCGGTTCGTTTGCAGCCCTACTCACACAAACATGGGCTCTAATTTGTGTGCATGTTTTTATTTACTTTTCTGTTAATTGTTATTATGATCAATAATAATTTACCGTATGGCTTGGTTTTTACTTGGTGCTTGCTTCTCAGAACTCGTCAAGCATCCATCACGACTGAACTCATTGAGATCATATCTGGAGCATCAGCATTGGAGGGCTAATCAAAACAATGCTTGTGCCAAATTTTCTTTATCTTGTTAAGATGTTCGCGAAATAAAAGCAGTCACGAATATTTGTACTTTCTTTTTGGACACCTAATAGATCCTTTTTCTGATTTTTACCTTATTCGGTAATACTCAGTTGGGCGATTTCATTGAAAGGAATCACCTTGATAGTGTTTTCTGCATTTTTTTCGTACATTTTATTCAACATCAAAACTCGGGTGTTTGTGAGCTCAATAGAATTGATGCACGTTTTGCTTTCTCAAAACTTTACATGCATAATTACTGTTTTCTCTTTAATATGCATGTTATGTCTGCTGCCAAAGAAGATAGATTGATCGATACCCTTTGATGTTGGTTATGAAAAGTGTTGTCTTGTGCTATCTCAATTAGAGGTTGAATTTTGTGAGTTTGTCTTGTAAAATGCAACATTCCTAAATAGTTTTTCTTAGCTATGATAATCTATTTAGGAATGTTGAATTCTACTTTAAAATATAGAGTTTGAAATGAATGAAAACACTTTCATTATATATTTTTAGTGTGAAATTCATTCACTTACTTTGGCTACTTCCTTTGGTTACAGAATATGTCAAACATCTCTTTGTGCATTAACTATCATTTTGCCATGTCTCAAGAACTTTGAGACAAAGGTGAACCAAAAACAAAAAACCATGAACATTGTTTTNAACTTACTTCAATTCTATACAATTCTATTCTATTATTAAATAGGGAGAGAGAGAAGTGAAGAAAATATATATATATTTTAGAAAGATACAAAATATTCTGTGAGACGATCTGATTTTAATAGATTGATCTTTTATATTTTTTTTAACAAAAAGTATAATTGAACTTTTATATTTCTTAACAAAAATGTATAACAAACCATCAAATATTATACTTTTATAGTACAAAAAGAAAATATTCTACTTTTATCTTTTTCACAGTATAAAATTTAGTTAAAAATAGTTATATATGTTAAAAAATCCAACCGTCTCACTGCAAATAAAATTTTGAGATTAAGGAGGGAGAAAGAAGAAAAAAGTCAAAAACGAATGAAAAATAAAATTACATTGGTATCGTCACACATTGTAGACTTCACCAGCCAATGAGCCAAATACAAAGCTGTTTTTATCTTTTCACATAAAACCCCACACGTCGTGTTGGCCAATCCTCCCCTTATCGAAAAATTGTACCTTTAATCATGGCCCCTCACAAATAAGCTGCTCATTTGGTCAGGTGGGTTTTGGTGGGAAAAATAAGGGTTCTTTTTTTCTGGATGATATTTGGTTAGTTCACACATCATTTCAAATCGATCCGATTATTGAAATTGGTGAAAAGAAGATAAGGAAAATTGGCCCTGCGCAGATGCATTCAGGCAAGTAAGTTCGCATTAGGTTTTTGTTGTTGCCTTCTGTTGTTTCGAGGTTGCGTCTCATGTGAGAGCCCCAAAGAATTTGACCGAGTCAGCATGTGACGAAAGAAGTGATGATTTTGTAGGCATTGGAGTCAGACTGGTTGTTTGAAGCTTGAAATAATTGGCAGTTTGATCCTCTTTCGTAATTTGTTGCAATTTTTTCCTACGAAATTATTGGGTAGTTGACATTTGACAAACGAGTTGTTACTATACGAGTTTCTGCTCGCCTTTTGAGCTGAATAGTTTGTATGTTGATTAGTTTTCCACGATTGCGATTATTCGAATCTTCTTAGTTGCTCAGAAGAATTTTGCTCGATATGGCTTTGTAGGGATATTGGTGATGAGCAATTGAAAAGCTTAGTTTTTCTTTTTTACAAGTGGTTCATGGATGTTTGGATTATAGCTGCTGCTGCTGGTGCAGGATATGTAGCTAAGCGTTTCAAGAAATTGAATATGGGTAAGTGTACTAATATCTCAGATTCGTCATCCGAGAATCTTGAAATTGCAACCAAGTCCCTAGAAACTGTGAATAGGGTGCAGGATAATATTGCAGAAGATATAAGTAAACCAATAGAACGGGCTTTTCCATGTGCTTCTGCTGTAGAAATGGCTCCTACTAGTGGATACCAAACTGAAAATTTCATAATATCTGATTCAAATTCTTTACCGGGCCCTTCAAACAATGGAGACTTTGCAGCGAATCAGGAAGTTTGGTTACATTCTGTCATGAATGAAGATATTTCTGGCAAGTCGAGCGAAGTTGGATTTTCTTATGACTTTAGACGAAATAGAAGTAGCCTTAGGAGTAGACACGTTAACAATAGATGTATAAAACACCGGACTTCGCTAGAGAGTTGTCTTATGGCTCAGTTGTGCAACGAACATGCCAAAATGGAAGAATATACTTACTCGACTTATATGCCGTGTGAACCAATGCTGAGGCCGTTCATTGTGACTGATGGAAACCGAATAATCAGCCGAGCATTTAATGAATCTTGCAGTAAAGAACTTGAAGCAGGGAATTATAAGTTAGGAAAAGATAACAACCCAAATTGTGATCCAAGATTACAGAATGATGTGCAGGTGGAGTTATTGGTGCGGGATAAAGGAAAACCTGTAAAGACGGTGAAAAAACAGCAGGGTAATGCACAAGGTAGTTCTATGGCATTTAATTGCTTTCCATTTTCGAATATTTTGTCTGCACTTGTTTTGTTTACCGTTAACCATATCGTAAAGTCCGTATTTCTTAGGTATTAAGATCCAATGCCGTATTTGTTTGTTCCTGATTGCAATAACAGCTACTAGTCTATGTGACCTCATTAAGAAGATTGATTCTGCTCAGGACTTATTAAATTACTCGCATTTATTTTTTCCGGCAACATGACAATATTGTTGGAGATAATAGTTTTTGAAGTGTTGATCCGTGGGGGTGAGGGGTCAAATTTAACTGAAAATCATGTTTACAATATAAGCTACCATATTTGAAAAACTTAAAACAAATTGTGAAACATAAATTGAGTCAAGCCATTGGTGTAAATAATAGGAGCTAAGCTGGTAGTTGGAAAAATTAGCCTGTAGGAAAATGAAGAATACCCTTTTTCCATTTGGGATGATGAACAAATAAACAAATATACAGGGATAGAAATTGTCATATTAACATGCTAAAATCTGTGGGAATATTGAAAGAATTAAAAAATTAGAAAGCCATGAAGAAGATGAACTTAATCAAGAGTTTTCTAAAAGGATTACTTGCATGAAGAAGATGAACTTAATCAAGAATTTTCTAAAAGGATTACTTGCATGAATTTCCCTTGTTTTTACATTAGTTCAGAAAACTTGAATTTAAATAGTTAATGATCAGCAATGATTATGCCATTAAGTCTTAACCTCTGATATTCTCCCCTTGTCAGGATCATCGTCAGATGGTGCTCTTCTTTTCTATCTCGGGCTGACTATGGGCATCACATATTCTTCATTACAGCAAAAAAGGGAAATCGAGAAGTTGAGGAATTCATTGAAGCAGACAGAGGATCTCGTTGAAGATCTTCAGGAGGAGCTTGAAATGAAGGATGCATCAACCTTGAAGGAGCTTACTGTAGAGGATCACGAATCGCTAGACGTGCGAAATTATTCTTACTTTAATGATCCTATGCAATCCGCGTCACCTGAACAGAAATTGGATTGTTCTCCAAATAACTTTAATGAAGATTATCGTGATCGGGATTCTGAGGAAGAATCTTTGAGGAAAATTGAAGCTGAGCTGGAAGCAGAATTGGACAGGTTGGCGTCAAATATGAAGTCGTGCAGCTTGGAAGGGAAATTATTGAATGCAGCTGAGGTTAGCCTATTTATTCTGCTTCTTATGCTTGTTTTATGTGGTAAGGTTCATTTATAATTGCATTGTGCTTTACCATGTTGTGTGCATTTTCTGATAATCTTTTTTACTTCAAATATTCATGTTGCAGATTGTTGAAATTCCAATCAATTATATTATATATTAAACAAAAATAGTGGTCGGAACTTCTTTTTTGCTTGTTATGTAGCTAGATAAGTTTTACTTGCTTCAGTGGGAACCTACATGTCATCTTTTTTTCACGTCTGTTAAAACATATACCCGTATATGTCCAAATTTTTGTATGTTGGGTCAAACTGTATATATGAAGTTTCGCTTTATTTCTGCACGGATTTATTTTAAGTTTCACATGTCGATGAGATTGAAATATTGACTGGAGATTGAATTTCTTCTATCTGGCTACCAGCTGGGTTTTTTCATGTTTGCAACTTGGTTTTATTTTTATGTAAGTATGGACATTTTTTTTTTTACTGTTTTCCTATTGACAAATGCAACGGCTAAAAGAGGAAGACAATCTTGAAATTTGGTGTGGCTGGTGATAGATAATCTTGCTAGTAAATAGAGTATTTTGATTTTCCCATGTGGGCCAAACCTTTAGTTTTGATCAATGCCACAAAAATGGAATGAATGAACATCCGATTTCTCTTTAACTGCTTTTCAATTGACAAATGCAACTTCTCAAAGAAGAAGATAATCTTGAAATTGGTGTAGCTAGTGTAGCTAGTGATAATCTTGCTAGCAAATAAGAGTGTTTTGATTTTCCCATGTGGGACATAATTTAGGGTCGATCAATCCCAGAAAAGGGGAGTAATGAACAAATCCCATTTTACTCAAAAACATAAAATTTCTACAACCCCGATATTGTTTCATTCAAATTTACAGTTTACACCCACCGTAAATTGCAGCAGCTCGACTCAGATCTTCGACCAGAGTTATTCGGAGCTAATGCTGCTCAGAACTCGACCAGCGGCTGCTCTTCCCCCACTGCCACCACTCCTCACTCAGTCCACTATCCAGTTTCTCCTCGAGACCTTAGCCTTCGCTTACATCAAGTCATCCAATCAAGACTTGAAGAGCGCGTAAAAGAACTCGAGACAGCCCTCGAGCAAAGCCAGAAAATAATCAATCGGCAATCCAAGAACAATAACCCATGTGAAAGTGAAAGCTCGTTTTCTTCAGCAGAAATATTACGGCATCTGGACCAGCCTGTGGTAATAAATCTTTCAGGGGAGGCTCTAAGCGCGTACAACGAGGCGTACGATGAGCTGGCGAAGCTGTCTGAATCGGACAATGCCAGCTTGGACAATTATGCAGAGCTGTCGAACGATGGGAGTGAAGATGAGATGGAGAGGCTGTTGATAAGGCAGATTGTGGAGAAGGCGAGGCAAGGCTCGCCTGCGGTTTTGAAGGCGCAAAGGGATTTGTTTTGCGGTTGAATTGAGTGATGAATGTTTGTGAATGGGATTTTTTAAATTGAAAAACTATAGTTTGCAACTTCCAAATGGTCTGAAGCTAAAATATATGCCGAATATAACAAAATGATAAAATTTGATGGATGCTTTTGAGCTCATTTATGCAACGATAAACACAGTAATGCTAAGGAGCCAACAGTTGACTCCGTTATGGAGCCAACATCCAATAATATAGCTCCATGTGGAGCTGTTCCACATGGTTTAATGTGGGACATCCCCACATGGAGCTATCCCATTGGATGTTGGCTCCATAACAGAGCCAACTGTTGGCTCCTTAGCATTCTTGACGATAAACAGTACCGATAATCATATCGGTTTAGCCAGCGCCCGTCTACAATTCTTAATTTTTTTCCCCAAATATACTTATAATAAGTGTTTTAGTTTCAAACTGATTGAAGGTTGCAACCTTTTCTTTGAGAAATATGAAATGTTATTTGCTATGCAATTTAGTTTAGATTGCAAGCTGTAATTTTTCAAGCAATATTTGTTGTAATTTGTTAAAAATTTTAGTATAAGTAGCATAATGACCTTTTTTTTTCTCTAAATCATATATGTTAGTATCTATTTGTCATTGTTGCTAATTATTTTTACTCCAAAAATATAAAAAATAATAATAATAATAAAAATAGAAATTGCAAAAAAAAAAAATAATAATAAAAATAGAAATTGCAACTTATATATTTTTTCTCTAAATCATGCATGTACTTATTCAGTTATTTGTCATTTTTATTCATTGTTTTACTCCAAAAATATAAATAAATAAATATTGAAAAAGATAAATACTCCATATATACTCCATAATTCAACTCTTTCATTTCATCACACTCGAGTATTCAACTGTACTCGGCATGATGATAAAAATGGAAGCCGTCGTCCTCAAGCTCCCCCCTTCTGTACGAATTTTCAAGCCCAATCCGAATCGTACCAACCGTACGCTCCGCACCGTAGCCTCCGCCTCGGCCGCGGCCCCCTTATCCGCCGATCTGCAGCTCGGACCCGGGTCGCTCGGTCATCTCACCCGACCCGATTTCCCCATTCTCCGCCAGGCACACCCGTTTTGCTTCCCCTTTGATTTTTGCACTATTTTCCAATTTAATTGGTGAAGGCCACAAACGATTTGAGGAAATAAATCTCTCCTCTAAAAAAAAAAAATTGATCTTTTTTTTATGCAGGAGTTAAATGGGAAAAGGATCGTGTATTTGGATAACGCCGCCACGTCTCAGAAGCCGGAAGCTGTGTTGAACTCTCTGCAGAACTATTATGAAACTTACAATTCGAACGTTCATCGTGGGATTCACTATTTGAGGTAGTTTGGTGAGGGGTTGGTGTTTAGGCAGACAAAAAAATGGAGTCTTTTGTGTTTTATTGATTTTGCTGTGTTATGTTTGTATAGCGCAAAGGCGACTGAAGAATACGAATTAGCAAGGCTGAAGGTGGCGAATTTCGTGAATGCGACTGAGTGTGGAGAGATTGTGTTTACAAGAAATGCTACTGAGGCCATAAACTTGGTGGCTTACAGTTGGGGCCTATCGAATTTGAAGAAGGGAGATGAGGTAAATGGGCTTGGTTAATCTGGGAAAATTCTGTTTCGAGTGAGAAAATTGATGGGTTTTGAATTGAAGTTGAATTCGGTAGTGTGACTTGGAGTTTTGAGTAATCAGTTATTACCTAAAAAAAGAATACTGTCGTTGTTAGTTAATTATAATTTTTCTCGATACAGTTCTATAGCACCTCTATCTAGCTTATTTCTAGCTGTTGATTGAGATTTGAGATAGATGTAGGAAATATCCCTGTATTTGAGTTGTCTTCTTTCTTATATTTCTATTAAGTTTTTGTTCTGTTTATAATTCTGTAAACATCGTATTATATTGTTTGTATGAATCTCTGTGAGATTAGCTAAAATGTGCTTAATTTGTGATTCTCAGGTCATACTTACAGTAGCCGAACATCACAGTGCCATTGTTCCTTGGCAAATTGTAGCTCAAAGGACAGGTGCAGTTTTAAAGTTTGTAAGTTTAACAGAAGAAGAAGTTCCAGACATAGAGAAGTTGAGAGAAACAATCTCAAGTCGGACAAAACTTATTGTTGTTCACCACGTCTCGAATGTACTTGGTGAGTCAAAAGGTACCATTTCAAGAAGACTAACCATGGGATAGAACTATAGCTTAAGTGCCTTAATGAAACTTGCTTTAGCATCTACGGTTCAGATTTCCTTTGTTCATCTTGTTGAGAGAAATGAACCACCTTTTCACTTCCGTTTTAGTTTCTTTCCATGTCATTTTGTTGTGCATTAGTCTTTCAATGTTGATTAGGATTTTGTGGTTAGCTTGTTAGTGGTGGTATTCTGTAGAGTAAAATATGAGCATGTTATACATACAAGTAAATGAAATTAGCAACACAAAGTGGTCAATGTGTATACTCGACAAAAATAAATGTCTGAGGTATCTATGGTGTGGTGTGTTTTCAGGTGAGGACTTTCTGATATAAAAAATGAACTGGGAAAAACACCTTAACTACTCTTTCTTCAGGTTCAACCTCATCGTTCCTGATGATTTTAGTTTCATTTCCACAATTAATGTTCTAATACGAGCACACAGGTGGTAAAAAGCATTAATTTAATTTATTTTTGTTTCTATTAACTTCCTAATCCTGGTTTTGCTTTCATTCTCTGACTTTCTATGTCTCATTTTGCATCATTTTTTTCTCTTTGGATTGGATCAAACATTTTATCCCTCGAAAATGGTAAACGGATTGGTATCACTCGCATATTGCTAAATGTTATAAATACGTATTCAAGATTATCCTAACAAATTGTTCTTAACTCTTGGCTATTAGAACTTGTATTTTATTAAGAGGCGATCTGAAAAATCTTATGCAAGCCCGCATCTTTTCCTTCTCTTCCCCTGCAGCTTCTGTTCTTCCAATCGAACAAATTGTAAGTTGGGCACATGAAATTGGCTCGAAAGTGCTTGTCGATGCTTGTCAAAGTGTTCCTCATATGGTGGTTGATGTGAAGAGACTTGATGCTGATTTCCTTGTTGCTTCTTCCCATAAGGTGAAGACATTTTTCTGTTATGCTTTTAACACTCGAGTAATGGTAAGTGAGAATTTGAAGTGAAGAAAATAATCATATGCTTCAGATGTGTGGGCCTACAGGCATCGGTTTTTTATACGGTAAAAGTGAGCTCTTATCTGCCATGCCTCCTTTCTTGGGTGAGAACGAGATTTCTTCGTTTACCATTTTTTATTTTGTTTTGTTTTAGTCTTTCGTTTTATTACGTTTGAATGTGAAAGAATTATGGTAATCACACTTTGAATTCTTATTTAAAAAAGAAAAAGAAATCCTTCACTGCATGTTATAGGACGAACTTCTAAAATGATTATGGAATTATTCTCAGGTGGTGGTGAAATGATATCCGAAGTTTTTTTGGAACACTCAACCTATGCAGAACCTCCGTCAAGGTGATGTCATGACTCGATTAATCGGCTGTGAAGAGTATTTATTTTATATGTCTCGTGACTACCTAACATTTATGTACATTTCAAGACTTGCTAACCCTATTAATTATTTATAATCAAATCAAGTCTTTTCCTATATAAGTTTACATGCTTCATGCTTTCACTTCTTCATTTTCTTCTATATTTTGGAGGCCTCATTTAGATGTATTGCTCTGCCATTTATGTTGTTCTTGAATTGTGAATACTTCGTAATGATCATAGATTTGAAGCTGGAACACCTGCTATTGGAGAAGCCATTGGATTGGGGGCAACGATTGATTATTTATTAGGCATTGGAATGGAAAAAATTCATGCTTATGAGGTAAATTTTGATCCCAAATTCTCATTGTTTTACTTTACATCTCAGTAATTGAGTTATTTGGATGTTCTCTTGCCAAACATTCTTATAATTTGCTCTGGGTTTATTAAGTAAATGCAATCAAGAAAACTGAGCTTATATTTTCAGTTTTTTACTCTCAGAGTTCTATTGTTCTATTCAAGTATATTTGCTTCGAGATGAAAATCAAACGAGCTTATTATTATTATTATTATTATTATTATTATTATTATTATGATTTCCTTTTCGTTCGATTGCCTTTCCAGATTGAGCTAGCAAACTACTTATACAGTAGACTCGATTCACTACCCGGAGTTCGTGTCTATGGCCCACCGCCTTCAAAAACAGTGAAAAGAGCTGCTCTTTGTTCGTTCAATGTGGAAAACATTCATCCAACAGATATAGCAACTTTTCTCGATCAACAGGTACTCATCGAAGCTCACTTTTTTTCTTTAGGGAAAAAAAAAAAGTATCGTTCAATAAAAAGGAATGAAATTTGTCATCGACAATGTTTGCAAGAATCGACTAATCGTGAAATGTTTTATCGTTTAGCTTCATTTTTTTTTTCTTTCCCTTTCGGCAGCATAGTGTGGCGATTAGGTCCGGCCATCATTGTGCTCAGCCCCTTCACCGTTATTTGGGAGTGAACTCGAGTGCTCGGGTGAGCCTTTATTTTTACAACACGAAAGAGGATGTCGATTATTTCGTTAAAGCTCTCGAGGACACTATCGACTTTTTCGGGTCTTTTAAGTGAGTGAGTGTGTGAAAGGCTTTGAGTTTTTGTTTCTTTTTTTCTTTCTTTTTACTCAATTTTAGTCGTTACATTTTCTTCTATCTATCATCATTTTTTTCAACTTATATTTTTAAATCAAATCAATTGTGACTAATACACTTATTTTTTTTTATCTTAATCATACTTCTCAAATTATTTATCTTCTTCCCATTATTTTTTTTTCTCTATAATGGAGATAATATGCCAAAAGTGAAAATTTTCATTAAGTACTATTTCATGCTATTTGAATCAAGATTATCGTGTAACTCGTGCTTGTTTGGTCTGCAATTTGGATGTACAGTTCCTTT